>JXTB01000098.1:1022001-1061262 GCA_002914805.1 Parasponia andersonii
TACAGAGAAAAACTGAATCTTTGCTACTCAATCTCAGGGGTAAATATCTGACTTAAGCATCGGAGAGTCTTTGCAGGTGGCCACCCCCACCTCTCTGACCCTACCTGAAGTCAAAAGCTCTTTGGAATAGCAAGGACACGTGGACAATTGGAGGATACAACACCGAAAGTTCAGAGACATGTGGACAGTTGGTGAAAACCGCTCTAACAATATTAAAATAAAATGGTACATGGAGGCCGGCCTACTAGCATTGGAGTTATTGCATATGATGTGAGTATTATGATTCTGACTCGTCCTTTTAGGTTTTCAAATATTGATTTTTATTCTCCCTTTTTGGCTTAGAAGATGCACTTATGTAGATTAAGTAGTAAAATTTCCCTAACTAGACATGCATTATGTGCACATGTCACAGGAAGCATTTGATCCAAGGAATTAGAGCTGGTTTCATACCAGATGTTCTGGATGTTGGCCTACTTGACGAAGTCATTGAAGTAAGTCTTGAAGCCATTGTACTGGTTTTATCATGCTAGCTAGTTACTGTTTGAGCATTGGAGCAAATAATACGTAGCAATTACAAACCATAATATACGGAGATGGTAATGAAAAAGAGAAAACTCACATGCTAAATGCGCTACTAAATAAATTACATCCCATTTTGGTCATCTGTTTCACATCAAAGTAGTAGTTCATGATCTGCTCCCTATGGGGCTAGAACAAAAGTCATTAACATGTCCTCTCTGTACTTGCATGACTCCAGTTTTTGTTTCTATAGGAATATCTACTGTTTGGTTGTTGATAGCTTATAGCAGTTATCATGTACTTGAACTCCCTTTACTAATGCTTGCATGTCCTCTCTGTACTTGCATGACTCTGTTTTTTGTTTCTATAGGAATATCTACTGTTTGGTTATTGATAGCTTATAGCAGTTATCATGTACTTGAACTCCCTTTACTAATGCTTGTAGATCATTTCAGGTTGTTAGGTCCAAAAGTTTGGCATTCTAAGTGGCAATGTTTTGAGAACTCAAGTTGATAAAAAGAAGAAGATGTTGTTACAATAAGTCTGAAGTTGGTACAATAAGTCTGATGTTGTTACAACAAGTGTTGGTTTTATAACAACTGAAACTTGCATTTTTCTTTATATGAAAACCTTCTAGAATGTACCCAAACGTGTTTTGTTTCTATATTTGATGATTGTGGTGATAATATAGGTGAAATATAAATGGAATTTTATGCATAGCTGTATAGGATATTTTTCATATTAATTTTCAAATAATTCCATTTATATTTACCATATATATCATTAATTATTTCCTCATCCTTTTGTCCTTTATTAATATCTGATTGCATCTTTTTAATCAATGAATTTGGACAGGTTTCTGAAGAGAATTTTTAAGGATTTTCGTCCTTAATTATTGCTGCAAATTTGCTCATCAATTAATTAAGTTTCCTTTAGTTAATTGATTTGATTTGATGAGTTGTTGTGATCAGATTTCTTGATCTGTTGCAACAACTCCGGATATTTAAGAAAAGATTGGTTAATTTTCTTAAATCTTGGCTTTTGATTGATATTAATTGAGATATGATTTTCTAAGTTAATTATCAATCTTTGGCAGGTTAAATGAAGATATCCATCTGTCTAAAACGTGTCCAAACCAAATTAAAGGAGCAATCATGAATCTGGATATTTTCCTAGTAATTGTTCAGAAAGTTGTTGCAACAAACTTTCTGGCTGATTACAACATTTATGGAAAGATTTTCATTTTGTTATTAACTCTTTCCTTATTTGATTGAGCCTATTCACACTACAATAGATGACCAAGGAGGCTGGAATTCACCTATAAAAGCTCTACTACTCCAAGGAATTATTTATGCACTTCATTGAGAGAAATATACTTAGAGAGAGCTTTTGTTTGTAAGGCATAGATCATGTTCTATGGCCATTGAGTGACTTAGAGAGATTTAGGGTTTTCTAGGTACTTGGTTAACAATACGTCTTCAGGAGGAGATAGATCCGGACCAGTGAAGGGAGTTCACGTGTGAAAGATCAACAAGACGAGGGGAGCTCGCTAAACAAGATTAGTGAAGTCGTTACAATGCATTACGGCAATTGAAAAGAGGGAGTCTTTTATTGCGTTAGTCAATTGGTGTTTGTAATTTTTATATTTTACTAATTTGTTTAATCTCTGGGCGTGGCCCCGTGGAGTAGAAGAGGTCCGAACCAAGTTAAAAACATCTTGTGTTCATTCTTTATTTTCTTGTTCTTGTTGCAACATATGCACTCGTTTTTGCAAAATCTTTTTATATATGTGTTACAACATAATTAATTAATTATTAAAATTAATCAATTAGTTAATTATTTGGTAATACTTAAAACAGATCTTTCATTTGGTATCAGAGTAGAGTCACTTAATTTTTAGTGCGATTTTGGGATTTTCTGATTTGTTTTCTGTTAGTATGTCTCTTCTCAATGAAGGAGGATCAATTTCTCGTCCACCATTGCTAAATGGAACCAACTACCCTTATTGGAAGACCAGGATGAGAGTCTTCATTAGAGCACTCGGCATTAAAGCCTGGAGGTCTATTCTTATAGGTTGGTCTCCTCCTGTTGTGAGAACTGATGATGGAACAACCTCATTGAAATCCGAGATGGATTGGTCACCTCAGGATGATTTGCTAGCAAGTTACAACACCAAAACTCTACATGCCATTTTCAACAGATGTGATATAGAGCAAATCAAGTTGATTTCTTCATGTGAAACCACCAAGGAGGTGTGGGAAATCTTTCAAACTCATTTTGAAGGCTCAAGTGATGTAAAGCGTAATAAACTCACATCTCTTACAACTAGATTTGAGCAAATATGTATGGAAGAAAATGAATCATTGTCTTAATATTATACAAAACTGTGTGATATTGCTAATGAATCGTTTGGTCTTGGTGAAAAGATTCCTAAAGCTGTTCTAGTAAGAAATTAGGTTTCTTCCTGATCGTTTTCAACCCAAGATTGTTGCAATTGAAGAGAGCAAAAATCTAGACATCATGAAGGTTGAAGATTTGATGAGTTCTTTTCGAGCATTTGAAATGAATAAGAAAGAGAAATCCATTGCTCTTAAATCCTCACAAGAAAACGTTGGAGTGACAAATGAGGAAGAAGATGGCGACGAACTTGCTTTATTTACAAAAAATTTTAAAAAAATCTTAAGGACAGTAGGCAAGAACTCTGGATCTGTTTCATCCTCATCCAAATCAGGTAAAACTTCTTCTAAATCTCCTGATTCTTCTAACAAGAAAGGTGTGCAGTGCAGAGAATGCCAAGGATTTGGGCACATACAATTTGAATGTGCAAACACTTTGAAAAAGAAGCCTAAATCCTTCGCATCAACTTGGAGTGATGAAGAATCTGAAGGCAGCCAAGAATGTGACAACAATGTAAGTAATCATGTTGTCTTTGTTAGTTCATTTTTTCTGAGTAATCTTTGTCATGTGCTGGAAAAATCAGTTGTTTGTTATACAGTCTCGGAAGTTGATGACAAAGAATTGCCTTTGACTGAATCCGAATCTGATTCGGATACTGATGAAGATTTACTTGGTGATGCATTTAAAAAACTGTATGCTCAATGGGAATGTATTTGTACTGAAAACCGTGGTCTGGTAAAAACCAATTCTCTTTTGGTTGAGTATAAAGAAAACACTTTTAAAAGAATTCAAGAGTTAGAATTAACTGTTGATGAAAAAGAAAAAAGATTAAAAGAGGTTTCTATGGAACTTAAGAGAACAATGAAATCTCTAAAAATGCTAAATTCTGGTTCATCTCAATTAGATCATATTTTGACTTCTAGAAAGTTTTCTGGTGATGTTATTGGACTTGGTTTTAAAGGTGAGTGTTTAGGAACAAAAACTGTTTTTGTGAAAGAATCAGAGACTGAACCTGCCAGAACACCTGTTGTTGCAACAACAGGTTCAAAGAAAATTTCTGCACCCGTCAACACATCACTTGTTGCAACAACCGGATCTCGTTCAACATCCAGAAATGGCCTTGGTTTTGTACCACTAGCAGATAAATACAGCAAACCTGTTGCAACAACAGATTCGTTCATAACAAGCAAAGGTAAGAGATTCATACCTATTTGTCATTTTTGTGGTGTTAAATGTCATATTCGACCTAGATGTTTTACCATGATGAGTTTACTAGAAAACAATTATTTTAAAAAGTCATTTTTGGATTCTCCTGAAAGAAAAACTCCAAAACTAAAAATTGATTTAAAAAATAATTCCAGAAAGATATGGGTAAGAAAGTCTGACCTTAATTGTTTTGCCTCTTTTACTTGTCTAAGAACTGGTGCTACTAACTCTTGGTGTTTTGATAGTGGTTGTTCCAGGCATATGACAGGTGACAAGTCCATCTTGACAAACTATAAGATTGTCACTGAAGGTATGGTGACATTTGGTGATGGTGTGAGGGGGAGAGTTCTCGGCATTGGAACTCTCAACATTGATGGTTTTCCAAAACTGAAGATGGTGATGCACGTAGAAGGTCTGAAGGCTAATTTGATTAGTATAAGTCAACTGTGTGACTTAAATTTGAACATGCAATTCACTAATGAAAGGTGTCAAGTCTTGGACATTTCAGGTAAGTGTGTGTTGGAAGGTTTCAGATCTTTGGATAATTGTTACACTATCTCTCCTAATACACACACATGTGATAAAACTTCTTTGAATAATTCTGATTTGTGGCATGAAAGACTTGGTTACTTGAATTTCAAAGCACTAAGAAAACTGGGAAGTATTGGTGCTGTTCGTGGTTTACCATCTCTTGGTAAACAATCTTCTGAAGTGTGTGGACCATGTCAATATGGAAAACAACAGAATTCCACACACAAGTTGATTCAACAGATTTCAACATCAAAGGTATTGGAATTATTACATATGAATCAGATGGGTCCTATGCAAACAGCAAGTGTAGCAGGTAAATATTACATCTTTGTTTGTGTTAATGATTTTTCTAGGTTTACCTGGGTTGCATTTTTGAGAGAAAAATCCAATACTTTTGATGTTTTTAAGAGTCTGTGTTTGAAACTAAGAAATGAGAAAAATTATAACATTGGTAAGATTGTGAGAATAAAAAGTGATGGAAAGGAATTTGAGAATTCTGTTTTCACTAAGTTTTGTGATGATCATGGTATTGCTCATGAGTTTTCTTCTCCTAAAACACCACAACAAAATGGTGTTGTGGAAAGGAAAAATCGTACCTTGCAGGAAATGGCCCGTATGATGCTAAATAGCAAGAGATTACCAAAGAAGTTGTGGGCTGAAGCAATAAACACGACATGCCATGCCATAAATCGAGTTTATTTGAGACTAGGTACAAAAATGACATCGTATGAGATCTGGAAAGGAAAGAAACCCAATGTAAGTTAATTTCATGTCTTTGTTAGCACATGTTATATTTTGAATGATCGTGAACACTTGGGTAAGTTTGATACAAAAAGTGATATTGGTGTGTTTCTCGGTTACTCTAATAATAGTAGGGCATATCGTGTGTATAACATGAGAAGCCAAACCATTATGGAGTCTGCTAATATGGTTGTTGATGACTGTAGTGATTTTTTTGAATTTTTAAAGGAAGAAATTATAAACAGTTTTACTAATGAAACTATTGATTCAACGGAATCAGTTGTTGCAGCAACTAAATCTACTGAGAAATCTGATGTTACAACAACAGAATCGCAGGCAGTTTCTTCCAATCCAGAAATTCCTGAATTATCCATGAAGGATGATGAGTCTCTTGAAAATCCTTCTAGAAAAGAACCATCCTCCAGAGTGAAGAAAAATCATCCAACAGATCTCATTCTTAGTAAGCTTGATGATACCATGGTCACAAGGAAAAGGTACGTTAATCTTGCTTAATATGTTTGCTTTGTTTCTATGGTTGAGCCTGAGAATGTCAAAGAGGCTCTACTTGATGAGTTTTGGGTAAAGGCTATGCAAGAAGAGTTAGAGCAATTTTCTCATAATGATGTTTAGACTCTTGTTAACTAATCATACAAATGTCATTGGTACCAAAAGGATTTTTAAAAATAAGTCTGATGAATTTGGTAACGTTGTGAGAAATAAAGCAAGATTGGCTGCCCAATGATATACTCAAATTGAGGGCATTGACTTTGATGAAACTTTTGCTACAGTGGCTAGATTAGAGTCTATCAGGTTACTTCTTGCAATAGCTTGTGTCATAGGTTTCAAATTATACCAAATGGATGTTAAAAGTGCTTTTCTAAATGATATTTTGAATGAAGAAGCTTATGTTGAACAGCCCAAAGGATTTGAAGACCTACATTTGCCTAATCATGTTTTCAAATTAAAAAAGGCATTATATGGGTTAAAACAAGCTCCTAGGGCATGTATGAGAGATTGCCAATTTTCTTGATTGAAAGAGGTTACAAGAGAGGGAGAGTGGACAAAACACTTTTTATCAAACACTTTGATTCTGGTATTATTATTGCTCAAGTATATGTGGATGATATAGTGTTTGGCTCTACTTCTAACTCTAATGTGCAAGAGTTTGTCAATCAAATGAAGGAAGAATTCGAGATGAGTATGGTTGGAGAGCTCACATATTTTTTGGGTTTGCAGGTTAAACAGCTTGAGAATGGCATTTTCATTTCTCAAACCAAGTATGCCAAGGACCTTGTTTCTAAGTTTGGTCTTGAAAAAGCCAAACAAGTTCGCACCCCTATGAGCACAACGCTAAAATTGACAAAAGATGAAAGAGGGGTAAGTGTTGATCCAACATTGTACAGAAGCATGATAGGTAGTCTTCTTTACCTTACTGCTAGTCATCCTGATATTAGTTACAGTATTGGTGTGTGTGTAAGCTACCAGAGTAATCCTAAGGAATCTCATATTACTGCTGTTAAGAGAATTATTCGCTATGTGAGTGGTACTCTTGATTATGGTATTTGGTATTCTAGGGATACTAATGTGAATCTTGTAGGATTCAGTGATGCGGACTGGGCAGGTAATGCAGATGACAGAAAGAGTACAAGTGGTGGTTGTTTCTACCTTAGAAACAACTTGGTTTCATGCCACAACAAAAAAACAGAATTCGATTTCTCTGTCAACTACTGAGGCAGAGTACATTGCTGTTGGAAGTTGTTATACACAACTTCTCAAGATGAAACAGATGCTTGCTGACTATAGATTTGATATAGATGTTATGACTATGTTTTGTGATAATACAAGTGCAATAAACATTTCAAAAAACCCAGTGCAACATTCTAGGACAAAGCATATAGACATCCGTCATCATTTTATAAGGGAATTAGTTGAGAACAAAACAATCATTTTAGAACATGTTGAGACTGAAAAGCAGATTGCAGAAATTTTTACCAAAGCCCATGATTCTGTAAAATTTGATTCCTTGAGGCAAGCCTTAGGTTTCTTGTGTTTTTGTAATTTTAGTTTCAGCCAAAAATGTTTCTTTTGAATAAAATGATGTTGATAGAGATAAAGAGTGTATAAGGAGTTTAGATAATGTCTTTTTAATTTCTGTTATAAACTAGATTGTTTAATTATTTTGAATTGTTGTTATTTTGACACACTGAAATCTCCAAATTCTTAAATCTTGATGAATTTTTTGGATCGATTTTTAGCTGACCAACTTTGTTTTAATGATCTCTTGAAACCTAGCTGTGCAACAGGTCCCATGAATAGAAAGAGCTACCTACTCTAAAGTGTGAAACCTGTTTTTGAGTAATTTGGGACTCTGTATCACCAATATAGAAAGGATAATCTACTACAGAAAAGAGCTACCTCAGAGATAGTGTGAAAGCTACTATCATGAGTACTTAAAATAAAGGCAGTAAAATATATATATATATATATATATATATATATATATATATATATAAAACACTACCTATTGCATGAAATAAAAAAAATAAAAATTAAAAAAGAAGCTAGAATTTTGAGAAAATTATAAATGGTAATTCAGTTAGTTTTTGATCCAGTTTATTCATCTTGATTTTATAAATAAGGAGAGTTATTTGTCAAAAATTTTAACAATTTATTATAATTTTAAAATCTTTTTTGTTTCAGGAATAAAATTGATATAATTTTCTTCCTTATATTCTTTTTATCAAAATTATATCTTGAGTTTATGGAAATAAATTGTCTAAAATTGTGTTATTTTTGTGTGTGCCAATTTTTTTTAATTTAAATAATAATAATAAAAAAAAGGGCAAATCATTTTTCATTTTTGGAAAGTTTGCAATCTGATTACTTCACTTGTTGCAATATGTCAAAAACTTTCATGTTTTATTCTAATCAATCAGTTTCCTGATTTTATGTTTGGGAAATCACCAAAAATTCTTATTTGAATTTTGAATTTCCTAATTTGATGGCTGATTAGTTCTATAAATGTGGCCTAATTGAATGAGTTAATTTTTATGCTAATTTTTCTCTCACTCACGCTCACTCTTTTTGCCTCTGCTTCAACCGTTTCTTCTTTTTCTTTCTCTCATCTTGTTTTTGCCTTGAGTTTCAGATTTTACACTCAACAATGGTGAAGACTCGTGGTGGTATTGCTTCAAAGAAACTTTAGACTTCTTCACCTGCTGTCAAGATAACTCCCTTGTAGAAGAAGAAAACGAACCCTCCAGGTTTGTCCTCTGCCTCTGCCGAAAAACCTCAATCTGAGGTCTCGAAACCAGTCATTGTGCCACCCAAAGTGGTGGCACCTGCTTCTCCACGTCCGGTTGTACCAGAACCCGAGCCCATTAAAGAAGCTGAAGAATCGGGTGAAGATTCCTCTCAAGCTGAGATTGAAGATGATGGTGGTTCTAATGACGAAGCCACCGCAGAAGCCGAAGATGGTGTCGGCACTGATGAAGAAGAAGAAGCCTGAGATGATGAGGTGACGATGAGGTTGATCAATCTGAGTTTAATGATACACCTCCAGCACCTATTGCAACAAAATTGATGAAAGCACTAAAAGCTATTGTGGCTGCCAAATCGATTCCATCCCTGTCTGTTGCAACACCGGCAAAAATCAAGAAATCTGGAGGAATGAAATCCGTTGCAACAAAGGTTGTTACTTCTAAATCATCAAAACCTGATGATGTTGCAACAACTATCAAAGCCACTCTTTCAGTGAAGTCAAAGAAGCCTACTCCAAAGAAGACTAAAGCTTCAAAATCTTCAATGGCTTCTAAAGTTGTCGCAACAACTTCTGAACAAGTTGCAACAACTGTTGTCTCTGTTCCATCCGCCCCTGTTCCCATTGCAACAATGCCATCCAAAGCACAATCCGACATTCCAGAAGAGCCTGAAAGTTCAGAGAACGGTGATTATGATGAACCTGAGATTGAAGTGCCTGAATCATCAAAGGACAAGGGCAAAGCTATTCAATCCGACACTCCTGAGGGGTATGTTATTTCTCAAGTCTATTCTACTTTGTTTTATACCATTGAGAATGAAGCTTTGATGAAAGATAATGGAAAAAAAAACGTTTTGGGATGAAAGAAACTTCAATCTGGATTCATTTAAGTCCTTAGGAATAGTTAAAATTCTTAAGGATCTTCAGTGGATGAAAACCGTGACTGGCTTTGAGGGATATGTTCCTAGAATAGTCCAACAATTCTATTGCAATATACATGAAGATATGGCTGACCCTTTGTGGTGCCCAAGAGTCTCACATGCATATTAAGCCAATAATAAATATGTTCTAATTGCATATTAGGCATCTAGAAGTCGTTAATACTAGTTTTATAGTAACATGCTCATTCATTATGTTATGTGCATTTACATACATATTATTACACTAATGATTGTCGAAGTGTCCCAATGTAGTGTAAAGGTTCAATACCCTCAGAGAGAGAGCTCGGTGTGCTAAAAGAACAAAGAATATAATTATGAAAGCAATACTATATGCACAAGCATTAAGATCGTACTTGTTGATAACTTGGTCAAATAGTAGTTTTTCTGTAAAATGTAATTTTCACACATTTCGGAGCCGAATTCACAGTGTGCTTAACATGTCAAATAGGCTTGATTCAATGTCTAGGACTCATTTATAGTATTTTATTTATCGACTCCAGGTAAGCACGAGGTGACATTCAGGACACTAATTCGTATTTAGTTGCACTAAGCTAGCTTAGATTAAACTTAATCACGTAATTTTTGTTTTTGTGCATTCTAATAATTGAGTGCTAATACTATGTTTGCATTGTTAATTGGAGTCTAATTGACTTTCTTTTTATGTTTAATGATTGGTTAAGGGACTAGGTTCCACCAAATTATAATAAGATTGGCTATATAGGATCATAAGTCAAAGTATGACTAGTTTTCACTTTCTAAGGTAGGATTCACCAACTTTGGCTACACTTGGGTGTATAGGAGTGACCAGCAATGTGGTGACTATGCTAAGGATGTTCTAGAGCTGGACACATGGAAAGTAATGTGCAAAATACCCAAAATACTCCTTAGAATTTAAGTTATACTTTTTCTTAGCCATTAAGTATTGATTTTGGGTCAAATCTGGTCATTTGCTTTCCCTTTCTCTCTAGCCACGATCTGAAACTCTCCAATGCATTTTCTGACTTCTCTCAACTTCTCTCAAACATTTCCAAGAGTTTTCAAGTGGTAGAACTCAAATTGGAGCCCTAGAAAGCAAGATACACCAAAACTAGTCAAGGTAATTCTATTAAGTTCTTCTTTCTAGGTCTTGTCCTTTAATTTCAATTCTCTACTTGTTTCCACTTAAATAATGATTCCTTCATGTCTTCTTGAGTCCCAAAATCTAATTCTAAGCATTGAGAATCAGTTTGGTACAGGTAGAAAGCAAGAGCTCCAACAAAAGCTCAAACTAGTCAAGGTAAGGTTTAAGTGGGAGTTTGAATTTGTAGTGAAATTCTTTTGTTTCAGCTCTTAAACCAAAGTTATTATTTGATGAATAATGGTCCTAGGAACCCTTATATATCACTGGAAACATAAAATTTAGGTAGAGGATTAAAGTTAAACCTAAGGCCCCAAAGATTGCTATTTATGGATTTAAGTGCTTTCATGTGTGGTAGATTAAGTTTTCCATATTTGTAATCTGATTCCTTAAACTTATAGTGTATATTTTATTAATTCTATTAGTTATTACACTTATTTGATAGCTAGTTGTGATGGCACATAAGTGTTAAAGTTGTTTAAACTAAGTGAAAATTGAAGGAATTCAAGTGCACTTAGGTTGTTCCAAATGATCCTCTTTGATGTGTATATGTGGAAATTGGATTGTTAATTATTATTGCAGGTTTAAAACCATGATTATAATCATGTGAGAATATCCTAAAAATAGGGGAGGTGCTGTTCAAATATTTTTAAAATGAAATGGCACCATTTAGGAGCAAATGGACTAGTTTTTACAAAATTATGTGCCATTTTGGACCATGTTGTGCTAATGAACTAGCATTCATATTTTAATACTTTTGAATAATTTTTCAACGCTATTTGTTGACTACCAAGTACTTTAAGTGATTTATATACTTCTGAGTCATTTTAAGATCAAGTTTCTTAATTTGGTAAAAGTTGTTATTTCGGTCTTGTTTAAGTATCTTAATGCATTCTTTTTGTAAAATGTGCATTTTGAATAATAGTAATTTATGATAGGTGATTAGCACACCAATCTCTAGAAGATATTGACTCTTTCCACTATCAATTCCTATTCAGGACACGAGGTAAGTAAAAACTTACAACTGCATCACAAGAACTATATGAAAGATGTATTTATGTGAAACTTACTTATTCCTGAAAGTTATGAAATGGCATATGCATGGAACGTTTTGCATGCAAATGGAGACTTTTATTATAAGAGTATTTGAAAGTGATTACTATTATACCAATTTTATAAGATAAGTTTTAATGGCAATTGTTAGTCTGTCGGAGCTAGATAGGTAAGTCTGTTGATGCAGACTCTCCTGTTGAAGCGGGATTTGCGAATCTTATAATATGTCTCGTTAAAGCGGGACAATATTAGCGCGATGTGGGATGCCCCTTTGATGAGGGAAGGAGTTTTCAAAAAACCTCACACGACGGTCGCACCTTATTTTTACTCTTGGCCAGAGTTTCCGCCCAATGTTATCACGGCCTATCGACTTACAGGACAAGCAATGTGCTAAGAGACCCAGTTAAGAATAATTTTTAAGGAAAATGCATGGACTCAAATGTTTAAGAAAGAAAAGGATACAATGGGAACTTTATCAGATTTTAAAGTATTCATAAGCATGTATAGTTTTTACTTACTGAGGTTTAGCTCATTTTAGTCTTGTGATGTAGATGAGGAGGCACATTTTGGTATTGACTAGCTGGTTGCCTGATTTATCTTTTGTCGCCATGATCATACAGATATAGACGAGCCTGACCTGTGGGCGACATTTTTGTTTTGAGATATTTTGGTGTAATGTAAATACTACTGCTGATAGCAAAATAGACTGGTGAAAACCTCTTTTGATTGTACATTTTGTAAAGACACTTTTAACAAGAAATGCCATACAGTTGCTTTTGTTTGAAGGATTTAGAAAGTTCAAAATTACCCACCTTTTTATCAAAACAAAAGTTATGGTAGAACAAAGAATAATACTTCATAGTTTGACTGTATATGACAATATGGTTAAATGAGGGGATGTTACACCCTTTGAGTCCTTTTTATCAGAAAGTCTATGTTAGAGGGCATGTATATGATTTTTCTTTCTTGACTATTGTTGATTTCTTGAATATCCCTATAATGGAATTAGATGAGTATGAAAAAGATTATGCAATTGATAATGTGGCATCTGAATTGCTTGGTGATATCACTGTTTGGCGGGATGATTCACATTCTTTAAAATCTTGTGAGTTGACTTACAAGTATTCTTGTTTGCACAAGATTGCTCAACACAACTAGTGGCCAACAGCTCATTAACCCACCGTTGCCAAAAATTTCACATGTTTGCTATTTGATATTGGCATAGGTTTACAAGTCAATCTTTCTCAAATTACTTTTTCATGTGATTTATGATCTTCGTGGAGGAAGAAAGAATAATCAAAAGCTATCATTCCCTAACCTGATCTATGGGATTCTTCAACAGCAACATCCTTTGAAGCTTCCAAGTGATTTTCTTTCTCCAAATCTGTCTACTATTTCTTACTGGTTGAAGGAAAAAGAGATTGTTGAACCACCTGTTGCAACAACTGCCAAATCTAAGAATAAGATAGCTGCTACCAAAAAGTCTTCTCCTGTTACAAAACCTTCTGTTATGATATCTCAAGAGTCTATGGAGTTAGAGAATTTGAAAGCTGATCAGGTCAAGCAGACTAAGCGACTAGAGGCCATTGAAAAAGTGCAAAAGGAGATTCTTGATCGGTTGACAGCCGCCTTTGCCACTCCATCAGCTGTTGCTCCTCATCCCTCTAGATCTTCCCAACCTGAAGTATCAGCATCTCCACCTGTTGCACTAAGTCTAGAAAAGCAAGCCAATAAACGCTACAAGAAGACACAGTTTTGATTATTTCTGTTTGCTTTGCAGGAACTTGCTGCATGGACTTTATTTCTTTCTTTTGTTTCCAGAAACTAGATTTCATTTGTTTTGGATTTACGACTTCATGTTTAGTTTGTTATTTTACATTGGCCCTCTTTTGACAAAAAGAGGGAGATCATGAGAAGATTTTTTCTTTCTGGATATCTATTTGGAGATCATGTGATATTATTTTCAGGGGGAGCTTTCTATGATTTATATCACATTCTTAGTATTGTGATTTTCAGCGGGAGTAAGTTAATTTTGATGAGGAAATTTAACCATCTGTTTTGCAGGTTGTTATACTTGAGTTCTTTGTGCTCTTTTTTGCCAAAAGGATGCTAAAGGGGGAGATTATTAAGTCAAAAGTTTGGCATTCTAAGTGGCAAAGTTTTGAGAACTCAAGTTGATAAAATGAAGAAGATGTTACAACAAGTCTGATGTTGTTACAACAAGTGTTGGTTTTACAACAACTGAAACTTGCTTTTTTCTTTATATGGAAACTTTCTAGAATGTGCCCAAATGTGTTTTATTTCCATATTTGATGATTCTGGTGATAATATAGGTGAAATATAAATGGAATTTCGTGCATAGTTATATAGGATATTTTTCCTATTAATTTTCAATCAATTCCTTTTATATTTACCATATATATCACTGATTATTTTCTCATCCTTTTGTCATTGATTGATATCTGATTGCATCTTTTTAATCAATGAATTTAGGCAGATTTCTGAAGAGAATTCATAAGGATTTTCGTCCTTAATTATTGCTGCAAATTTGCTCATCAATTAATTAAGTTTCCTTTAGTTAATTGATTTGATTTAATGAGTTGTTGTGATCAGATTTCCTGATCTGTTGCAACAACTCCGGATATTTAAGGAAAGATTAGTTAATTTTCTTAAATCTTGGCTTTCGATTGATATTAATTGAGATATAATTTTCTAAGTTAATTATTAATCTTTGACAGGTTAAATGAAGATATCCAGCTGTCTAAAACGTGTCCAAACCAAATCAAAAGAGCAATCATGAATCTGGACATTTTTCTAGTAATTGTTCAGAAAGTCGTTGTAATAAACTTTCTGGCTGATTAAAACATTTATAGAAAGATTTTGATTTTGTTATTAATTCTTTCCTTATTTGATTTCAGCCTATTCATACTATAATGGACGACCAAGGGGGTTGGAATTCACCTATAAAAGCTCTACTATTCCAAGGAATTATTTATGCACTTCGTTGAGAGAAATATACTTAGAGAGAGCTTTTGTTTGTAAGGCATAGATCATATTCTATGGCCATTTAGTGACTTAGAGAGCTTTAGGGTTTTCTAGGTGCTTTGTTTAAGTGCATCTTGTTCTTCAGGAGGAAGAACAATATATCTTCGGGTGGAGACAGATCTAGACCAGTGAAGGGAGTTCACGTGTGAAGGATCAACAAGACGAGGGGAGCTCACTAAACAAGATTAGTGAAGTCGTTACAATGCATTGCGGTAATTGAAAAGAGGGAGTCTTTTATTGTGTTAGTCAATTAGTGTTTGTAATTTTTATATTTTACTAATTTGTTTAATCTCTAGGCGTAGTCCCGTGAATTAGGAGAGGTCCGAACCACGTTAAAAATGTCTTATGTTCATTTTTTTTTTTTTTGTTCTTGTTACAACATACACACTCATTATTGCAACAACTTTTCGTACGTGTGTTACAACATAATTAATTAATTATTAAAATTAATCGATTAGTTAGTTATTTGGTAATACCTAAAACATTCACATGTATCTGGTCGGGAGGCTGTTGAAACCGCTCAGCAGATTGCTCTAAAAGAAGGTTTGCTGGTATGACATCTTAATTCTTGAAGAACTTCAGATGGTTCTACCAATTTGTGACACTTCACTTTCTTATTAACATAGAGTGGGTTAAAAGATTATGATTCTCTTGCCTATTGTGATTGCTCGGCTTGTTCTTTTTGGGGCTAATCTTGCTGTGGGGTATTTGGCTACTAGATTGGCTCCTGAGGGTTGGAAAGACAAGCAGAATCCTATGCCTGAATGGAGGTGAAGGATCATGTGGGTAACTCGGTTTTCGGCTCGATGTAAACTCTTTTGTTTTGGGTAACTTTAAAGTTCTCGGTGAATATCAAGTTAGAATTGTCTTTAATTGCTGAATTTGTATTTTTTGATAAGAAAACGTTTTATCTCAATGTCTAGATCGACATTCTAGACATTTAGAGTCAGATTTCATAGTTTATCTAGATGTTTTTATGTTCTCAGGTCATATATGTTAATAGGTTCTGACCATCATCAAGGAAACGTGCTGTTAATGAAATAAAGGTAAAAAGTTTCTATTAGTTTTTGACGAACTTATTTCAGCAGTTATTATTGATATATATGTTAACCGCTTCGATGTGTCTGGGTTTTATACTGTGAATATATTTCCGATTCCCTTAACTGTGAATATTGTTATTCGTCTTATTTTCAAGCATCTTGAATTCAAACATATCTTTTTTTCCTTTTTTTTTTTCCTCTGCTAAAGTACTGATTGTGATGATATTTTTTTTTTCCTACATTTTGTAAACACCCTTTAGATTTTATTCATAAAGGTCTTGTTTTGATTTTACGTTGTGAATCTGGTATCGTTCTCAACTTTAGCATTTTTGAGACAGATTGCAACATGCAATCAATAAGCTTTAAAAGTTCCAAAGTTTTTGGTAAATATATCAAATTGGCTATATCTTACGAACAGTTGCTTTATAGTGAATTCTCACTTATAGTTTCATCATGCATGTTCTTGTATTTATAAGTTAAATAAAGTTTGATTATTGTTTCGTTGACTGCATGTCAGAGCAGCTAGTTTATTTTTTCATGGGATGAAATGAGGTTTTAAATTCTTATAATTAAACCATGGCACAGAGATAAATGATCTTTCTATCAATTTATAAGCTATTTGATACAGGAATAAGCTTTCAAGGTTCTTAAAACATAGAAAGGTCTCTTGTGAAAGATTTCCTCGAGTTCTTTTATTTCCTGAGTGAACCACAACGAATGGAACAGTCCTAATTTCTTTCCAAGTGGGTGCATTCATCCTTGGTCACCCTATTCAACCAGTTATTGTTCGTTATCCCCATGTACACTCTGACCAATCATGGTAGGATACTTTTATATATTCTCATGTGTAGTTTACATTGTTTTTGCAATGGTGAAGAGTCTGCTTTGGTTGCAATTGTGATGAATCTACAATAATAAAAGAGTTTCAGGATGTAAGAGGCTTCATATTGTAGTCAACTCCAGCTATTATCTTTATTTGATTGAAAAGAAGTTAAAAAAGAAAAAATCCCTCCATTCTCGTTTCTTTCTGTTGTGGTCTAATGTGCCAGTCAGGAGACTCGACAAGTCAATATGGATGCTTGGCATGTCTTGCATTAGGTAGAATAGTGATTTTTTTTTTTTTGGCATCAATCAGGTTTTAAGTTTCAAATCTGTGGTGCTCTTTTCTATGTAATCGAATCATTATCTGTTTATCATATTCAATTGTTGCCATTTGAGTGTACTTCTCACATAAGAACTGAGAAATCAGCCACTTTGTTATAAACAGGTTTTCCTCATTGTTTGTATTTTCACAATTAATTGTTCAACTTCAGGCCGGATATCTGGTGCTTGTTTTTATGCATGCAGCTAGAGGAATCATTTCTGGACTGAGGGTACTTTCCCCTAGTTTTGATGTTCTCTTTACCACTATCAATTTAATTTCTATCATCAAGTCCCATATTTGAAAATGATATCTCATACAAAGGTACAGACTATAATACAACTGATGGCACTTGTGTAAGGGACTATATAGATGTTACGGATTAGTAGATGCTCATGTGAAAGCTCTTGCCAATGCAAAACCTGGGAAGGTCGGCATCTATAATGTTGGATCTGGAAAATGTAGGCATCATTTTTGTTAACTGACAAATGAGCCTTTTCCCAAAGGCCAATTTGTGTTTTTTTTTTTTGTTTCCTTTTTCTCGTTTCTCTTTTTTTCCTGAAGTATATCTCTTAGTCCCTCTAGTTCACAGTTTACACCCTGTTTACTTCTCCTTCAACTTGTTGAGATTCTTTTGAATTTTGATTACAGGAATATCAGTAAGGGAGATTCTTGGCCTTTTTAACTTTCTATGTCTTAGGCCAGTAGTCCAAGGTTTGTTCACAAGTTTCAGCTTTCTATGAATTGTGAATATTGAGGTTCAAAATAGAGTAAACCAACAAGCCCGGTTTCATGCTAAAAATCTTGTTAATCTTGTACATCTTGTACTTGATTTACTTGTCCGAATTAGGAGCTGATAATGACTTTTGAATTTTTAATGGAAACAATATGAGTCAATGCCATTTGTTCCAAAAAGTTTCAGTCTATCAATGTTCACTTCTAGAATGTTATAAAGCATTCGAAATTTTGTGTCTCTACCTTTCCTTTGAATTAGGAAAGGAGAGGTACAAAATTCGCTTTTTGCCCCTTTATTGTTTTCTAGTAAAGAAATTTAATTCCATACCTAAGCATGAAGATTATGACTTTTAAATTTGTTGTCCAGCAATCCACCAAAGAAAACGTACTCGTCAAGGAATTTAATTGAGAACACATTAAGAGGAGCATATGGTGCCTTCAGCAATAAGCGTGTTGCGGATTTTCCCTCTTGAATGTGTCTAATATGGTTGTACTAGTTTGGTGATTTGCACAAGTTTTGGAAACTTATGGGGGGTAATTCTTCAGAAATTTTGTTTTTATGGGTATTTATATATATATAATATATATATATATTATTTTTGTATATTACTTGTAATCTTATTAAAAATTCATTTTTTCAGTTATAACTTATATGTTGAAGATTGTTGTTGATCATTAGTTCAACAACAATACAATTGTCTTATATTTGTTTATAGATTAAGAACGTAAAGACCTAATGGCACAGTTTATAAGTGTAATACCCAAGATTCTCACATACATAATAAGCCAATAATAAACATGTTCATATTGCATAATAGACATATCAAGTCACTAGAATCAACTTTACAGTAAATTTCTCATTCTTTATTGTTAAATGCTTTCAATATGTGTTATTGTACTAATATTTGTCGAAGTGTTCCCATGCAGTGTAAAGGCTCTGTACCTTCAGAGAGAGAGTAAAAGTGCCAGGTCACGTGATAGCACCACAGCACTGGGTAGCAAAGAGGATAGCGCCGCGGTGCTTAAAGTTCTAAAAAAACTTCTAGAACCTTGAGTGTCATGGTGCTGCATAGGCAGCGCTGCGATGCTTGAGACTCTACTAAAAAATGCCGCAATTACACTTGGCCATCTTAATGGTTTTCTCCAATGCTTCTAGAGGTATTTGACTCAAGAGAAGAATAAATAAAAAACACAAAATCAAAGATAGAAAACAAGGAAAATAGGCAAAAAAGAGATAAAAACAAGACCAAATAAGTGAATAAAAATTCACTTATCAAATTCCCCCAAACTTGAATTTTTGCTAGTCCTCAAGCAAAACAAATTGAAAAGAAAGAAAGGAAAATAAAAGGAAAAAAAATGAAAAAGAATGGACACCAACATAGTTTGTTCACCCATAGGCCTCGAAAATTGCTCAAAATAACAGCTCTAGGAGAATTACTAAAAATTGACAACATCTAGAATTTCAACCATGCATGAGCTATGCCTTTCTTATACTTTCCTGCTTGTGAGTATGTGTAAATAGCCCAAATACATTCAACTACTTTAGTCCGGATTAGTTTATCCAAACTAGTGACGTGAAGATCAAGGATCTCACCTCCCTCTATAAGCTTGTTTTTCAAACCATTATCTACTAATACAGGCTACACATCATTGAAGATCAATAGGGCTCTGAAAGATTGCAATGTATAGCTAGGGTGTAAGTAAAATGATACGACAAATTTTTAAGATTAGAATACGCTCGAGCACAAAAGTTTTAGTCCATGATTGTATTTCCTCAAAAACCCTGAAGTAAGATTGTAAAGCTTCTCCCAAACTTAGCTTTTTGTTACGCTCCGCTCATTTGGCTTTCCAAAATCTAAATATTGTTGCTCATAGCTCTAAGGTCCTTTATATATACTGCTCACCTAAGAGGATAGAGGAAGGTCTTAGAACATGATGGGCACTTCTAGAATGATAAAGGGAGGTATTGGCCGTGCTAGAAAACTCTAGATGGCGCTACTAAGTCCTAGAAGGCTTTAGACAAGGCCAGATGGTACTAGATTGGTTGAGATGGTCCTAGAAGCTCCTAGAATGGCTTAGAAGAGCCAAGATGGTGGGTGAACTTCCTAGAAGGATCTAGACCATGCTTGTTCTAGATTTCTTTATGTAAATATCTTTGTAGATATTACCACTTTATTTGAGAATATTCTAGACCCTTTGTAAGATCATGCCACTTGGCACAATCATAACCATTGGTTGGTTTAGGCTTTGCCTATATAAAGGATCTCTTGGGTTCATTTGTATATAAAGGATCTCTTGGGTATATTTGTGAGAGTTGTAAGCATTCTAAGAGTAATACAAAGCATTCATTCACTCAAACTCTCTTATCGTTTGCCACTTTGTCTCATAGTTACTCTAAGTCCTTTTCTTGAGTATTGGTAGGCTGACTTAGTGCAACGAACTGTGCTAAGTGTCACAGGATTGTCTAGTTTGAGGCTAGGGTCATGACATCATGGTATTAGAGCTTTGGTTGCTCATTTTATCTTAGTAATTCCATTGTCTATATGAAGACCATGGCTGTAACTCCTGACCCAGTTGAAGTTAATGCTTCTGAATATGGGCATGATGAAGGGAAAAAGGGTGTTATTCACAGCAAGTCGAGGGACATGGTGACTAGCTTGGAGGCTAGAGTGTCCCGACTACAGTCTAACTTTGGCACGCTAGGCGAGCGAGTAGACGATCTAGATGGCCGTTGTGACGGTTTGAAGACCGAGGATGCAGAGATCCACAGTGGCATCAAAGATGCGCTTGGTGGGCTAGAGGCTGACTTAAGATGCGAGATCGAGTCCCTTCATTCAGAGATTGCCAAGGTACTAGATCTTTTCCAAAGAGAACTCACTAATGTTTTACTTAGAGTAGATAAGATGGGTGGTGATCTTGCTTTGTGCAAGAGAGTGGTGGCCACGGGGGTGACCACCAGAACAACCGTTAAGGCAAGAAATGTCGAGGTGCTTAAACCAAAGACCTTCAATGGTACTCAAAATGCTCAGAAAGTTGAGAACTTTCTATTGGGACTCGAGCAATACTTTGAGGCCGCTGGTGTGATGGACGACGTCGGTAAAATTCATAATGCTGCTTTGTATCCAACCAGTACTGCCATGCTATGGTGGAGGCAGAGACACGGAGAGATACAACGAGGGGTGTGCACCATAGCCACCTTTGATGACTTCAAGAGAGAGCTTAAGAGGCAATTCTTCCCTGAGATTGCCGAAGAGGAGGTGATAGGCTATCTTCACTACCTCAAGCAATCTGGTAGTGTGAGAGACTACGTGAAAGAGTTTATCACACTCTTGCTTGAAGTCCCTGATACTTTAGATAAAGATGCCTTATTCTTGTTCATGGATGATTTTTAGAATTAGACCAAGTTAGAGCTCAAGTACTGTGGTGTCCAGAATTTGGCCGATGTTATTGTGGAAGTCAAGAGCCTTGTTGATTACTCTACCAACAAGGACCCTTCTAAGGCCAAAGATAAAAAGGGTGGTAGAGCAAAGAGTGGGGGAGAGCAAACAAAAGGAGGAAAATAGAACAAAGATAGTTCCTCCTATAGGCACAAAAACAAGGGCAAGAATAAGGAAGAACGTGACTTCTCCAAGCTAAGAGTCAAGTGCTTCCTTTGTGATGGGCCACATTGGGCACGCGAGTATCCTAAGAAGAAAACTCTCAATGCCTTAATTGCCTCCGAGCCAAGCCAAGAGGAGGCGGTAGGGAAGACAGTGGTGCACGTATTGGTTCCTTGCAACTCCTTAATGCCTTACAATTGGCCCTTAAATCACAAGCTAAGGGCCTACTCTTTGTGGATACAACAATCAATGGCAAGGCCACTAATGCCTTGGTTGACACATGTGTATCTCATAACTTCGTCTCTATTGAGAAAACTAGGCAATTAGGCTTGGCGGTGTCCAATGGAGAAGGCTCCCTCAAGGCAGTAAATTCAGCAGCACGCCCTATCCATAGGGTTGCTCATGGTATCAAGGCTAGCCTAGGTGCATGGGCTGGCCAACTTGACTTATCAGTAGTGCCAATAGACGACTTTGTGGTGGTGCTTGGTTTGGAGTTCCTTGATGTAATGCGGGCATTCTTCGTTCCTTTTGCCAACTCTATGTACATCATGGATAGTGAAAAGGCTTGTGTGGTACCAACAGAGTGGTCCACAAAAGCAAGAAACAAAGTACTCTTTACATTTCAATTCAAGAAGGGCTTGAGAAGGGAGGAGGAGAGTTACTTGGCCATCCTAAAAGAGCACGACAATAAAGAGTTAGAACCTCTAGGTGACTTGCCCATGGAGGTGCAAGCTATCTTGGAAGAATTCCAAGATGTGATGTCAGACGCCCTGCCAAAGAAATTTCCACCTAGGAGGGAGGTGGATCATGAAATCGAGCTTGAGCTAAGCACGAGGCCACCTACGATGAGTTCCTATCGAATGGCCCCTCCAGAGTTAGTAGAACTCCGAAAACAAATAAAGGACTTGTTTGATTCGGGTTTCATCACGCCCTCCAAAGCTCCTTTCGGTGCCCCAGTATTGTTCCAGAAAAAGAAAGATGGGTCACTAGGGATGTGCATTGATTACCGAGCTCTTAACAAGGTGACAGTAAAGAACAAGTACCCCATCCCACTTATTGCTGACTTGTTCGATCAACTTGGGAATGCTAGATATTTCTCAAAGCTTTATCTGTGCTCGAGATACTACCAAGTGCGTATAACGGAGGGAGATGAGCCCAAGACCACGTGCTTGACAAGGTATAGTGCTTATGAGTTCTTAGTCATCCCATTTGGTCTCACCAATGCACCTGCTACCTTTTGCATCCTCATGAATAAGTTATTCCATCCCTACCTCGATCGGCTCGTGGTAGTCTATCTTGATGATATAGTCATCTATAGCAAGACCATGGAAGAGCACCTAGAATATTTGAGGAAGGTGTTCGAGGTCTTGAGGGAAAACTAACTATTCATCAAGAAGGAGAAGTGCTCATTCGTCCAAGAGGAAGTGATGTTCCTAAGGCATAAGATAAAGGCTGGGAAACTTATGATGGATGAAGCCAAGGTGCAATCTATCCAAGAGTAAGAACCTCCTACTAAGGTGCCAGAGTTAAGATCTTTCCTTGGACTTATGAACTACTATATGCAGTTTGTCAAGTCCTACTCAGCAAGAGCAGTGCCACTTACTAACCTACTTAAGAAAAACTAGTCTTGGGAGTGGACACCTGAGTGTCAAGTCTCATTCAAAGATTTGAAGAAGGCAGAAAGCGAAGAGCCGGTTCTCAGCTTATCTGACCACTCTAAAGCATATGAGCTTCACTCGGATACCTCTGACTTTGCTATTGGTAGAGTACTAATGCAAGAAGGGTGTCCCATTGCTTGTGAAAGTCGCCAGCTCAATGACACCGAGATATGCTACACGGTGCAAAAAAAGAGATGACTACCATCATCCATTGCCTACGGGTGACGACACTACTTGTTGAGTACTCACTTTACAATCATGACCGACAATGTAGCCACAAGCTACTTTCAAACTCAGAAAAAGTTGAGCCCCAAGCAAGCTTGGTGGCAAGACTTCTTGACAGAATTCGATTATAGGCTTAAATACAAGCCTGAGAAGACCAATGTGGTGGAAGATGCCCTAAGTAGAAAGCTGGTGCTAGCTGCCTTATGCAGGCCCGATAGCACATTGATGGAGAAAATCAAGGAAGGGCTAGAACATGATGTTCTTGCAAAGATCCTGGTACCCCTAGTGAAGGAAGGAAAGACGAGACGTTTTTGGCTAAACAACGGACTTCTCTATGCCAAAAGCAATCGACTCTATGTGCCTAAGTGGGAGAACATAAGAAAAGATCTTATTAAAGAGTGCCACAATTCCTTGTGGGCTGGTCACCCAGGTCAGAAATGCACTCTTACTCTTATCAAATCTATCTATTATTGGCCTCAACTAAGGGATGATGTCGAGGCCTATGTACGAACTTGTCCTGTATGCTATCAAGATAAGATAGAACAACAATCACCATGTGGGTTTTTGGAACCTCTCCCCATTCCTGAAAGGCTGTGAGAGAGTGTCTCTATGAACTTTATCATTAGCCTGCCTAAGTCAGAAGGCTTTGACAGCATTATAGTGGTAGTTGATCGCTTCAGTAAGCATGCCATTTTCATACCTGCTTCACCTGATTGTCTTATCGACGAGGCTACATAAATCTTTATGAAGCATGTTGTAAAGCTTTAGGGAGTCTCGTCAAACATCATGAGTGATCGTGATCCTCGATTCACTGGAAGGTTTTGGACAGAATTGTTCAAGTTGATGGGTTCAGACTTGAATTTTTCAACTAGCTTTCACCCCCAAAGTGATGGCTAGATGAAAAGAGAGAATGTCTTGCTGGACCTATACTTAAGGCACTTTGTGAGTGCCAACCAAAAAGATTGGGCAAAATTACTTGATGTAGCCCAATTCTCTTTTAACCTCCAAAGAAGCGAGTCTACGGGCAAAAGTCCTTTCAAGATAGTCATGGGTCAACAACCTATGACTCCACATGCCTCAGTGGCAAACTATGGTAGGAAGAGTCCTGCGACATTCAAGTTTGGTAAGGCATGGCATGAGCAAGCAGAGTTGGCTAGGGCCTGCTTGAACAAAGCTTCTAAGAGAATGAAGAAGTAGGTCGACAAAAAGAGGAGGCACATTGAGTACCAAGAGGGAGATTTAGTCCTTGTTAAACTATTGACCCAATAATTCAAAACCCTAAGGAAGGTGCATAAAGGATGGTGTGCAAATACGAGGGTCCATTTCTGGTACTCTAGCACGTGGGTAAGGTTTCCTATAAGCTTAAACTACCTGCCAAGTTAAATATTTTCCCTGTCTTCTATGTTAGCATGCTAAAACATGGTGGACACTTCTAGAATGATCAAGGGAGGTCTTGGCTGTTCTAGAAAACTCTAAATGGCGCTACTAAGTCCTAAAAGGCTCTAGACAAGGCCAGATGATGCTAGATTGGTTGAGATGGTCTTAGAAGCTCCTAGAATGGCTTAGAAGAGCCAAGATAGTGGGTGAATCTCCTAGAAGGATCTAGACCATGCTTGTTCTAGATTTCTCTATATAAATATCTTTGTAGATATTACCACTTTATTTGAGAATATTCTAGACCCTTTGTAAGATCATGCCACTTGGCAGGATCATAACCCTTAGTTGGTTTAGGCTTTGCCTATATAAAGGACTCCTTGGGTTCATTTGTATACAAGTCCTATTTGTGAGAGTTGTAAGCATTCTAAGAGTAATACAAAGCATTCATTCATTCAAACTCTCTTATCGTTTGCCATTTTGTCTTACAGCTTACTCAAGTCCCTTTCTTGAATATTGGTAGGCTGACTTAGTGCGACGGACTATGCTAAGTATTGCACGATTGTCTAGTTTAAGGCTAGGATCATGACATTTTGTTCTAATGACTCCTATTACAAGCAAAGCTTTCAACACGTTGCCATACCCTCAAGTCAAGTCTACTTTCCTTTTTTTTTAAAACCAATTGAGGGTATGGCCATTTTCAATAATAAACATACATTCATCACTCATTCAATGATCACCCAATCCTTTCATAGTAATCCCCTAAAAAATGGCATGTGCTCAAAGTGTTGGGTGAGGATTTGGGAAATAAAAAGAAGCTGGGCTCAAAGTGTCGAAGTCAAAGAAAATGATTTTAAGACGGGCTTGAAAGGCTCAATCGATCCAAAGATGGCTTATATCATATCTCTAGCACAGCTTCGCCTAAGATTTCGCCTCAAATGGTCTTCAAGCAAGTTCTAGAGTTTGGTGAGATCTTAAAGATACAACTAATTTGTATAAACTTCCTCTAGACATCAGAAGAAAGAAAGTGCAAGGCTATGTGCTTAAAAATACGCAGTAAAATTTCAAGAAGGCATAAACCCAAAGCAGAGCCAAGCACACAGATTAAGTCAATATCTAGAATTATTCAAGACCCCTTCCATGTAATCACATTTCTAGTCATTAACCTAAAAAGGGTGAACAAACTAGGAATTTTTTTTTGGGAAAGAGTAATTACAAACTAAATAAAGCAAAATAAAAATATACTAAAAACATACTAAATAAAGAGAGAAAAAAAAAAAAGAAAAACATAAAACACTCTCCCAAACTTAAAATAGACATTGTCCTCAATGGAGAAAAAAAAAAGAAACACAAAAAACTATCAAAAAATGAAAGGGGACACAGGTTCTGGTCTTTTGACTAGAACCAATAGCATCGCAACACTATCTCGAATTTTTTATTTATTTTTTCTTTCAATTTTTTTATTATTTATTTATTTATTTATTTTTATTTTTTTTGGAGGGGAGCAATATTGTTGCGCTGCCTCAAAGCACTGTGACGCTCTAACCTTTTGCCACAAAAGACACAAAATTGATCTTCTTTCAAGTCTAACTCCCACACAGAACAAGGATCACACCCAAACTCGTTTTTAGTCCCCAAAAAAACACTAAAATTATAGAAAATAAAATAAAATATACAAGTTTTGTTGCCTCCCACCTAATGCTTGGTTTACATGTCCTCGGCCTGACTTTCTTCAAAATCTTCAGTTTGGATCCCTAAGGGAAATCTCTTCAATAATTCTTAGCTCACCTCCATAGTAATGTTTGAGGCGTTGACCATTCACCTGAAAAATAACTCCATCTTTTGCCTTTAATTAATTAGCTCCGAATGGGAAACTTTGTGAACTATAAACGGGCCGGACCATCTCGACTTGAGCTTCCGAGAAAATAGCCTGAGTCTAGAATTGAAAAGGAGGACTTGTTTCCCCGGCTTAAACTCTCACCTTAAGATCATCTTGTCGTGCCACTTCTTCGTCAATTCCATGTAGATTTTTGCATTCTCATAAGCTTCATTCCGAAACTCTTCCAATTTATTGAGTTGTAATAATCTTTGTTTTCAGAGGCCTTCAAATCAAGATTCAACTTCTTGATTGCCTAGAATGCTTTGTGTTCTAGCTCAACAGATAGGTAACAAGCTTTCCCAAACACTAATCGGTAAGGTGACATACCGATTGGTGTCTTGAAAGCTGTCCTGTAGGCCCATAAGGCATCTTCGAGCTTGGATGACCAATCTTTATGGTTTGTGCTCACCGTTTTCTCCAAGATTTGTTTCACCTCTTGGTTTGATATTTCAGCTTGCCCATTGGATTAAGAGTGATATCCAAGTGCCACCTTGTGTCTCACTCTATAGTAACCTAAGAGAGAATTGAACAATTTGTTACAAAAATGTGTACCTTCATCACTTATGATCGCTCTTAGAGTGCCAAACTAGATAAATATGTTCTTGTGAAGGAACATCAGCACCACTCGGGCATCTATCATTGAAGTGGCTATTGCTTCAACCTACTTTGATGCGTAATCCACCGCTAGCAATATGTATTGATTTCCAAATGATGGAGGGAAAGGGCCTATAAAATCTATTCCCAATAAATCAAAGATCTCAATTTTAAATATGTTAGTCAAAGGAAGTTCATGGAGCCTTGAAATATTCCTCGTTCTTTGACATATGGTTATAAGTTTCCACGAAAGTATAACAATCACGAAAAAGTGATGGCCAGTAAAAACTAGATTGTAATACCTTTGTTGCGGTCCTTGTTGGACCAAAATGACTCCCATAAGCAGATGCATAACATGCATGGAGAATGTCTCGAACTTCTTCTTTCGGAATGCACCTCCAGATTATTTGATCTGAGCACTTCTTTAATAGAATTAGGTCATCCCAAATATAGCTCCTCACATCATAAAGAAACTTCCTCTTTTGTTGGCTAGATATTCCTGGTGGTAACACTTTATAAGCAAGAAAATTAACAATGTCAGTAAACTAAGGAAGATTTACCTCTACTCTAAAGAGTTGTTCGTCCGGGAAAACTTTATTGATATTCAAGCGATCTTCTGCTTCATCAACTTCTAGCCTTGAAAGATAATCCGCTATAATATTCTCACTCCTCTTTTTGTTACAAATTTCCACATCAAATTCTTGGAGCAAGAGGATTTACCTTATTAATCGGAGCTTGGCATCATTTTTTGCAAACAAATATCTAATAGTAGCATGGTCCATATACATAATCACCTTGGACCTAATAATATATGATCAAAACTTGTCACAAGCATAAACCACTGCCAACATCTCCTTCTCGGTAGTAGTGTAATTCTCTTGAGCATCATTCCTTCTCGGTAGTAGTGTAATTCTCTTGAGCATCATTGAGGGTTTTACTAGCATAATAAATAGAGTGAAAAATCTTATTTCTTCGTTGGCCAAGGACCGTACCAACGGCATAAGCACTCGCATCACACATTATCTCAAAAGGCTCATTCCACATGGGTGCAACAACTGTCGGAGCAAAAGTTAATATCTTATTGATAGCATTGAAAGTAACCAAACAAGCATCATCAAAGATAAAGGAAGCATCTTTCTCAAGTAAATTACTCAAAGGCTTAGCTATCCTTAAGAAATCTTTGATAAACCTCCGGTAAAGCCCCGCATTCCCAAGAAAACTCTGAATACCCTTCACATTTAACGGTGGAGGAGTTTTTCTATCACCTCAATTTTAGCTCGGTCTACCTCAATACCGTTGGAAGATATCCTATGGCCAAGGACAATGCCTTCCCTAACCATAAAATGACATCTCTCCCAATTGAGTACAATATTCTTTTCCTTACATCGTTGCAACATAAGAGCTAAATTATATAGGCATTGGTCAAAAGTAGAACCAAATACTGAAAAATCATCCATGAAAACCTCTATGATTTCCTCAACTATGTCCGAAAAAATAGCCATTATGCAACATTGAAAAGTAGTGGGAGCATTGCATAAACCAAATAGCATTCGGCGAAAGGAAAATGTACTGTAAGAGCAAGTGAATGTAATCTTCTCTTAATCCTTCGATGCGATAGCAATTTAATTGTAACCTGAATAGCCGTCAAGGAAACAATAATAATCATATCCTGCCAACTGGTCAAGCATTTGGTTAATGAATAGAAGTGGAAAGTGGTCTTTCTAGGTTGCCTTGTTCAATGTGCGATAATCAATACAAACACGCCACCCCGTTACTATTCTTGAACAAATAAGTTCATTCTTTTCATTTCTTATTACCATCATTCCTCCCTTTTTTAGAACCACTTAAACCAGACTCATCTAAGAACTATCAGAGATAGCATAAATGATCCCCGCATTAAGAAGCTTCAAAACCTCGGCTCTCACAACTTCCTTCATAGTTGAATTTAACCTCTTTTAGTGCTCAATGGATGGTTTAAAAATCTCCTCCATCAAAATCTTGTGCATGCATATAGTAGGGCTAATACCCTTGATATCAGAAATAGACCAACTCAATGCACTTATATGTGTCCTCAAGATCCCTACAAGCTTGTCTTCCTCTTCTTGACTCAAGGGTAAAGAAATAATGATCGAGAATTTAGAGTCCTCACCTAAAAATGCATAACGGAGGTGATTAGGTAATTATTTCAAAACTAGCCAATTTGTAGTTGTACTAACAATTTCACACCCTTTTTTGGGTTCCTCAATAGAGCAAATCGGCATATACACATCATCATGATCATTAACCTTAGTCTCCATAGGCAAATTATCAAAATCAAGCATACAATTGGCATGTTCCTCATCAATACCATAACAAGATTCACCAAATTTCGTAGTAGGAAGTGTTTTTTTTCCGAAAATGAGAATTCATAAGATAATGCTCCAATGGGTCACATGATAACACATCATGAATAACATTCCTCACGCAATAGTCAAGCACATCAAGTCGATTGTAAGAATGAATTTCATTTGGAAATTTCAAAGTATAGTAAAGATTAAATTGTACCTCTTCATCATTTACCTAGAGTGTTTGCTTCCCGTTATGTACATTAATAAGCGCTCTTCCAGTAGCCAAAAATGGACGACCAAGAATAATTGGCATTTCCCGATCTTTCTCCATATCAAGCACCACAAAATCAATAGGAAAGATAAACTTGTCAACTTTCACTAAGACATCTTCAATAATACCCTTATGATAAGTAAGAGATCGATCTGCCATTTGTAGAGTAATAGTGGTAGGCTTGACTTTACCAAGCCCTAACTTTTTGAACACGTATAATGGCATGAGATTTATACTTGCACCTAAATCACAAGGGACCTTTTCAAAAGTAGAACTCCCAATGGTACATGGTATGGTAAAGCTACTTGGATCATTCAACTTTTATAGTAATTTCCTTTGGAGGATAGCACTACACTCCTCCGTCAATTTGACGGTTTCATAGTCCTCCAATCTTCTCTTCTTTGACATCACATCTTTTATGAATTTCACATAATTGGTCATTTGCTCTAAAGCATCCACAAAAGGAATATTGATATGCAACTTCTTGAAAATCTCAATAAATTTAGCAATTTGAGAATCAAGTTTCTTCTTTTGAATCTTTGGGGATATAGAAAAGGTGTATTGATTAGAGGTGGATTATCCAGAAATGAAGTGGATTATCCAGAAATGAAATAGACTTTGGGTTCGAAATTACCTCACTTGGTTCTTTACTAACATCTTCTTTTGTTTCATCAAATACACTTGCTTTTTGCTTCAGGGCTTCAACTTCTTTCCCACTTCTAAGAGTGATGATGGCCTTGCAATGATCTTTTAGATTAGTCTCCATATCACTAGGAAACTTCTTGGATGTTTGCCCCTTGATTGAATTCACTAGTTGCCCAATTTGTACTTCCAATGACTTCATGGTAGCATTCATGTTGTTGTAATAAGATTCAATGTTGTCAAGGTGAGTTTCATCTTTGTTAAATCTCCCTTTAGTCTCCATAATAAAAGTGCTCAAGATGTGCTCCAAAGATGGTTTCTTCTCCGCTACCAGTTGATTAAGTCCAAATGGTGGTTGCAAGACATTCCTATTGTTGGCATAAGAGAAGTTCTCATGATTATGAATGCCCAGATGATAATGAGTAGGCAGATTGTTTGACATGTTGTTGCCCCGATAGTTGAAATTTCGGCTGTTCAAGTAGTTCATTTGTTCAACATCACCTACATCATTCCCAAAGGAGGCATTAGACACTCCCGTTGACTCTCTACTTGATTGACCATCTCTAGTGGTCAAGGTAGAAATTTGGCTTGTCAAGGTCGATACTTGAGCAGTAAGATTGGCGCTAGGATCAACTTCATTCACATCAGCCACCCTCTTCAAGATTGACTTCTCATTGGGCCATTGATAATTATTAGAAGCCATCTCCTCCAATAATAATTGAGCTTCATTGGCAGTTTTAGATAAAAGGGTACCGTCAACTGCCGCATCAACTATTGTCCTTGTTTGCCCATTCAACCCACTATAGAAAAGTTGATTTTGGAACCAATCTTGGCACCTATGTTGAAGACACTTCCGAATCAAATCTTTGAATCTCTCCCATTCTTTATAGAGTGATTCAAAGTCCAATTGTCAGAATTGGGCTATCTCACCATATAGTTAAGGTCTTCGAAGGAGGAAATGACTTCATTAAGAATCGTTGGGCTATGTCTCCCATGTTACAACATACCCTGGTTGTAGAGATTGTAGCCATCCCCTCGCCATGTCCCTAAGAGAGAAAGGGAACAAGCGCAAGCAAATGAAATCCTATAAAACTCCATTCACCTTGATAATGTCACAAATCTCTAAGAACATAGCCAAGTGCACATTTGGGTCAAGTGCACATTTGGGTGAAGTCACTAGGCAAACCACGATATTGGTTTTGTTGAATCATGTTGATGAGAGCCGGTTTCAACTAAAAATTGTTGGCATTAATGGTTTGCCTCCAAATTCTCGAATAATTCTCGTTGACCATGGGCTTGAAATAATCTCTTAGGGCTCGAGCTTGTTGAGGATTTTCTTGAGAATTATTAGGTTCTTCTGCCATCGTTTGAGCTCTTTGTTGTATTCTTTGTTGCCTTAGCCTTCTACAAGTACGTTCAAACTCAGAATCAAATGGTAGTAATTCCAAGCTATGAGCTCTTCGCATAATCCACAAATAAACAACACTTATCAAGAAAAAAGAATATAAACAAAATAAGAGAAAAGAATTAAAGAATTCTAAATTAAAATCAAGATTACTTAGTAACGATATTAGTAATAATTCAATTACCAATCCCGGGTAACGGTGCCAAAAATTTGTTACATTAAAAATATATACGTAAATTATACCACAAGTATACGGTGCTAAGTTTTGTAGTAAAATAGTAAACAGGGTTGTCAAATCCACATGGATTGAAATGAAATTCTACTAAGCACAGTAATTGAGTAATCTTAATTTTATCTAGATAATTCAATTAAATGGTGATATTTAGATCACCAAACTAGAATAGATAGATACACAAATTAAAGGACAATTGGAATTAAGGCAAGATTGAATGTAATAAAAGAAGTAACAATATGGCAAAAATATTAGAGGTTTGGTTTCACTTGACTATCCCCTATATCCTTCAATTCTCAATGCTACCATACCTCAATTCTCAAAAATGATTATAATCTAGAGCCCTTGAGTAATTCTACTCTCTTTTTTAAGAATGAATAGAAATCTACTACTAACTCTCAATTTCAATATCTCTATCTAAAATTGACAAATTAAGAGTTCATTAACTCTTGTAGCTCTTAAATAAACCTCAAAGAATAAATAGATATTCTCAAACTCTATGTAATTCTAGGTTGTGTTATCCTACATCTAATTCCACAATTTTACTCTCTCAAGTCCAAATTCTAGAATTAAAAACATCCCAAAAGTGGCTAATCAATTAAGAAGTAATAAGTAAAAGAATAACATAAATAATCACGTCAGAAACTCAAAAAATTAACATTGAGATTCAAGACATAGGTTCAAGTCAAATTACATCATTCTTCTAGACAAGAATTCAGTTCGTGGTAAAAAATAACAAATACAATCCAACAACAATCAATATTGAAAGCATAAAAGAAAGAAAAGAACTCTTTTTGGAATGGTGAGAATCTCTTTATATACTCTTCTCTCCTTTTTTTTCCTCCTTGGAAGCTGCTGAAAAACTCTAGAAAAGCGTCCCCCCAGATGTCCCCTTCAGATCTCCAAAAGATCCCTTAAATACTCCTTTGGGGGCTAGGTTACGTCTGGCCAAAAAATGTCAAGTAATGTGATAGCGCCGCGGTGCTTAAGGTTTTGGAAAAACTTCCAGAACCTTGAGCACCACGGCACTACCTTGAGACTCTACTCAAAAACACCACAATTACACTTGGCCATCTTGGTGGTTCTCTCCAATGCTTTTAGACATATTTGGCTCCTAAGAAAAATAATAAAAACACGAAATCAAAGATAGAAAACAAGGAAAACAGGCAAAAAGAAGATAAAAACAATACCAAATAAGTGAATAAAAATTCACTTATCAATGAAATAATTACCCTTTAACTATATCATATATTTTTCTTCAGAATCTGCTTATGCTTTTCTTCAGTTCTTTCCAACGTTCAATGTTCGTTATTGTGTTTTTAATTGGTAATTGTAGTGTAGCTTTGTAACGACCAAGATAATAGAAGTTGTTCACTAACTTCATTTCTTATATTACGGTTCCATCAATATATTACTTCCAAAAGTATTTATTTTTCATATAATTTTAGGATATGGGTTCTGTTCAATTTTCACAAAGATGCCTAGTTTAATACCAAAGGAGTCTCGAAATCGAATGACAAAGAAATGGATAGAAAGGTATGTAGGGAAAAATGAATAGGAAAAGGAAGCAAACTTACAATCTTCAGAAGCATAAAGTTTGTACTCTCCATTTTCCATGTTTCACAAGAGTCAAAGGCACAACCATAATTGATAATCTAATAGTAGGTTGCAGCATTCAATATTATCGTAATTATGATATTTCATGTGGGCCACTTTATATGCATACAGTTGGTTCATTTGTAAAATCATGACTAGCACTTGTTAGGATTGTCTCCCTTACTCATCTTTACTTTCTTTATCTTTCATTATTTTATGTTATCCAACTCCAATTTTTTCTCTTTTGTCATATTTTTGTTCTTTATTGAAAAATATAGGGTCTATTGAAGTTTTGATTTTCGAGATAGCGTTTATGCTCTAGTTTATAAACAACTTTGTATTAGTTAAACAAGAGTGAGGAGAGAAATTGTGAAATGAATGATTTAGGTATTTGATTTATGAAGTACTTTCCAAGATTGGTTTGTGGATCTTTTTAAACTATTTTTTCTACTATTGCTTGGAGATCAAACTAAATTAACTCTAATGGCTCTTGGTTAAATTGTAATTTTTCTCACTGTATATTTTATTGTTTATTAATTTAGTTGGATGTTGAATTTGATTATCTTCAAGTCAAATTTTGTTAGAATGGTTGTGTATCTTTTTGAATATGTTTTATTTGCACAATTTGTTTCTCTCTTATAAGTGATCTTATGTGGTTTTTGTGTCTTACTGCATAGATATGTTTTACAACTTGTACATCGCTGGCTTAGAGTAGATACCATGGATGTTACTTACTGTAATCCCTGTAGTCTGACACAATTATTTACTATAATGCGCAGCCGTACAATCAAAGACTTGGCCACTTGAGATTCAAAGACTATCACAAGAATAGCAAAATTGGTGCAGCTTGTGATCTTGCTCAGCTGAAGAAACAACGAGATCTTATATATGGTCTCTATCTAATGGATAAAGAGTATAAAGCAACTCTCCTTCAAAAGATATGGAACTTCTTACGGATTTAATGGAGACTATGAATATTGGAAGCACAATTTGAAAAAGAGATTTTTTTGCACGTATTACAAATATTGAGTAGTAGTAAGAAAATGTTTAAAAGGCTACAAGAAAAAGGTTGTACATACAGATTGCTTTGTCAATATAACATAGTACATATTCAACTAGGTTCCAAAAGACTTGATGAGTTACAGATAAATTTGTAGAGTTCATACAGGAAAATCACATAAAAAGCTTACAACCTGGTGCCAACAGAGTTTTCGTGTTTGCTCGATATGCCTTGACAAATGAGAAGAATGACATGACAGTGTAGAGAATAAAATTTTTGTTGAGAATCAGTCGATAGAACTTTCAAGAGTTATGGGAAATCCTACATTCATCATACTTATAAGGATCAGATATGTAAGAGAGGTAAATTAGTTTTATGACCCTTCTTTCATTGAGCCGAATTTGCAAAATAAATGAGCTTCTACAAATCGTGTTTATCTAGAGACTTCATACTAATCACTCACTTATTGGTTTGTTTGATCATGTTTGGCTTTTTAAACCTCATTAGTCAAACTGGGCATATTGAATTTTATATTCTGTTTAAGCTTAAACATATCACAGTTTGAAATGAGACATGTCAAATTATTTTCCAGTCATAACCATTTGTTTACCATTGCTTTCTTATTTGAGCATCTTTTTAATTATTTTAGCCCAAGAGAAAATTTGTAATCTTTCTGATAATCACCAGTTAATTTCAAGTTTGAATTACTGTTTTTAGGGCCTGCAAAGTATTGGGCACCATGGACAAGGAGGTCTACTAGGCATCATTTGTGAAAACTACCCTTGAGTAATTCACTAAGGTGTAATGACCCATTTTTATTTTTTTTTTCTTTTATTCAACTTTGAAAATGCTTATTCAATTTTGGCCATTTGAATTTTAGATTTATGGTTGATATGCATGTTTTAAATCTAATATACGGGCAAGGGGGGTTTGGATTGTTTGGGATGTTACTTTATTAGGAGACTTCTCAGCCTCCATTTTAGTAGAGATGGGGGCAGAAGTTATTGGTGATTCACAGGGGTTTATATCCCTAGCAAATATAGCGCTAGAACTTCGTTTTGAGGCGAAATGGCCGAGTTGTGGAGTTTGTGCTAGGAAAGATGGTGTATAGGAGGAGACTTTAACATGGTCCAGAGGGTGTAGGAGAAATATGATAGTGTGAGCAACACATGAAGCATGTTGAGTTCTGACGAGTTAATAAGGAATTTCAATTTGAGAGACCCTCCTTTGAGCAATGGCCAACTTATTTGGTCAAACTTTAGAAACCAACCAATTTGTTGCCGGTTGGATAGATTTCTCTTTTCCTTTATTAGATAAGAGATAGAGGTTAGAGTGATTTCTGACCATTGCCCTATCTTACTAGATTCAAACCACCCAGCTCGATAGGGCCCTTCCCCTTCTCGTTTTGAAAATATGTGGCTTGAGCATAAAACTTTCAACATAGATTTCAGGAAATAGTGGGATGAGATCAGCACCTCGGGTTGGGAAGGGTATAAATTCCTGAATAAGCTAAAGATCATTAAAGAGAAGCTGAAAAGGTGAAACATTGAGGTTTTGGGGGATATGAGATTAGCTAAATGCTTTGTAGAAGAATCAGAGAGTTACATGCATTAGAAGTGGTGAGAACTGGAATGTTCAATTGCAACAAGAGAGATTCGCTGTGAAATGCGAACTAGAGGAGATTCTTCTAAAGGAGGAAAGATTACTTCGTATGAAATCTAAGTTCTCGTGGGCCAAGGAGGGAGATGCAGATTCGAAGTTATTCCATAGACTAATGAATGCTAGGAAATCCAAGAACTCTATTACAAGGATCAAGCTGGAAGATAGGAGTGTTGTTGATAGGGAGGAGGAAATAGTTCAGGCAGTGAGAGATCTTGGTAGAATCAAGCAATCACAGGTATGAAAATAATGCTAACGTACTAGTAATGGGCTCTGTTTTATTGACTAGAATAAGAAATTACATAGCTAGGAATTCGAGAACCTGGTTTTCTCCCTTGACCATAGCTCTACAATTCACTACTCGAAAAGATAATCCTCTCCTCTTTACAATCTCAGCTATAAAATCACTATCCTAACAAAGTAACCAACCTGACGTAACTCAACCTTCTTGAATACCCTATACAACTTCTCTGCCAAAATCTGTTACTGAAACAATGCCCACCAATGCACATCTAGCCTTACACTTATTCAGCTACACCAGTGAACACATCAGCGCCTTTCTTCCTCCTAGCTTATGTAAAACATATTGTAGGCTTATCAATACTCCCTGCCCAAGATTTTCACCTTGTCCTTAAGTGAAAGGATGGAAATTGTAGCTGGATAGTGTCAAATTCCTCCCAAGTCGCTTCCGAAACAAACAGTTCCTTTCATTGAATGAGAACTTGTGGTTGGGTGCAGCTGTTGGTAGTGACAAAACGGACTCCAAGTAGCTCCTCGGGTTCAACATTCCATATCATATCTCCAGTAAGCAGTGGGAGCAAGGGTTGAACCATGGTTGAGGGTCCCACAGTTAGACGAAGCACTGACATGAAAAATAGGGTGTAACACACAAGTTTCAGGAAGTGCGAGATGATAAGCAACAACACCGAATTTTTCTATCACTGCATAAGGCCCAAAGTATTTGGGGGACAACTTCTCATTACTTTTTCAAGCCAATGAGAGCTGCCGCTACGGACAAAGCTACATGTCACTGGATTGTTTTCCTCATGCCAATCCAATACCAATCAGCGGACAGTTGTTGAAATGTCTTTAGTACACCAGAGTACCCCCCCCTATCACCCCATCATGATACTCCCGAAGCAATGTTGGTATATAAGGGGAATTTGCAGCCAATACTTATCGTCCTTTATGCCAAAGTTGTCCCTCTCTCAGAGAAACCGGTGTGACCCTCCGAATCGCGAACTAAGTCATCACAAATCTTGGTTAAGAGAGAGTCAGCTAACGCTTGGTCACGAATGGCTTCCAAATTATGGAGCTGTTGTGCGACAAGGGCAGCCAATGACGGCTACAAAGGCAGGCGTGACAAGATATCGGCAACCTTGTTTTCTAGCTCAGCCTTATACTGAATCTCGAAGTCATAACCAATCAGTTTAGTCAACTATTTTTGGTTTTCGGTCGCCATAAGACGCTATTCTAATAAGCGCAAGCTGCATTGGTCGGTATGCACCACAAAATGTCTCCCCAAAAGATAAGGCCACCACTTCTGTATTGCTAGAACAATGACCATAAGATCCCACTCATAAACTGATTTGCAGCAATGTTGGGGTGACAAACTTTGGCTGAAATAAGCTATTGGCCTTCTATCTTGCATAAGCACAACCCCTGTACCATAACCAGAAGCATCAGTTTCTAATTCAAAAGGCTGGCTAAAATCAGGTAGTGCCAACAGCGGAAGAAACTCATGGCCTTCTTTAATCAATCAAAAGCTTGTTTAGCGAGGACCACCCGAAGCTATCTTTCTTGAGTTGGTCAGTAAGCGGGCCAGCAAGATCAACATAACCTTCTACAAATCGTCAATAATAGCCCGTGAGACCTAAGAAACCACGAAGCTCCCACAACGATTGAGGAACTGACCATTCAAGCATAGCTAAAATTTTGTTTGGATCGACTGAAAATCTTGCACCCGACACAACGTGCCCGAGGTACTCTACTTGTTGCTGGGCAAAAGAACACTGCTTCTGATTGACGAACAAAGTATGCATGGCAAATGGTTGCATCACTATTTCCAGGCGACGTTCATAGTCCTCCAACGACTTACTATACACCAAATTGTCATTGAAGAAAACCAAAACAAAGTTGAATAATTATGGTTTAAATACCTCAGTCAAAAGGGCTTGGAACATAGCCGCTACATTCATGAGGCCAAAAGGCGTCACAAGGAACTCATAATGGCCTTCATGGGTTCGAAAAGTTGTCTTCGACACATCTTGCGGCTGCACCCGAATCTAGTGATATCCCGAACGCAAATCCAATTTCGAAAACCAGCAAACGTCTTTTAATTCATCTAATAGCTCCTCAATAACGGGGATTGGAAACTTATTGGGGACCGTCTCACGATTAAGAGCACGGTAGTCCATGCAAAATCACCAACTGCCACCCTTTTTTCTAACTAGTAGCACTGGGCTTGAGAAAGGGGTTGAGCTGGGCTGTATAATCCCGGCGGCCATCGTCTCTCGCTCAATCTCATTTTTTCTGGATGTGAGGATACGGTATGGCTGCACACTGATTGGAGGCGTATCGGCTCTAAATGTAATGGCACGATTTGTGCTGCGGATTGGAGGAAGCCACTGTGGCTGCTCAAATAATGCCCCAAACTAGACTAAGAGACGATCAATTGATGCTGACAAAGGGAAGGACAATTGCGGAGTGGTGTAACTCCAAAAGCATAGCCGACCCTTCATTAAATATCGTTCGCATCATAGCTTTGAGGGAAACACGTGATTTATGGGCTCCTCTTGCAAAGCAACCATTACATCTTCCAACGTGAACTTCATTGTGAGGCGCTGCCAATTTACTTGCATCGTGCCTAAGGACTCCAACCACTTCATTCCCAGTACCACATCTGATCCACACCTTGACACACACCATTACTCTGCACCGTAAGCCAATTTCCCATAGAAATTCCATAGCTATTGCGTGTTGTTATGTGGTTTAAAATCCTAAGGTCGCATAAGTTTTATATGCGACCTCCTCCAAGAAGGATATATGCGACCTCCTCCGTGATGCTTATATGCG
>JXTB01000099.1:8734-24736 GCA_002914805.1 Parasponia andersonii
AATGTCACATAATATCTTGAGCCTCCAAGGGATGTCACAGGAGATGGCCCCCACACGTCTGTATGAACCAGCTCCAACTTTGCTGCTTTCGGTTCTCTTCCGCTTTTCGAAAAGCTCACCCTCTTTTGCTTGCCAAAGATACAGCTTTCGCATAGGCTATGCTCAACTGACTTCAGTTCTGGTAGCTTTCCTTTTGACAGCATTATCTTCATTCCCTTGTCGCTCATAAGCCCAAGTCTACAGTGCCATAGACTTGAATTAACTTCAGTATTGACAGTTGCCAAAATATCTCTACAACTGGAAGTTATATAGAGAGTTCCAGTTTTATTTCCTCGAGCAACAACCAAGGCTCCTTTGCTAATCTTCCACGAGCCACCAGTAAAGGTCACATTGTGTCCTTCCTCGTCAAGTTGTCCTACCGATATAAGGTTCCGCATCAGTCTAGGTACATGCCTTACCTTCTGGATTTTCCATACCGATCCGTTTGACATCTTCAGACAGATATCACCCATACCAATAATATCTAAAGGTTCTCCATCGGCTAGATAAACCTTTCCGTAATTACCAGCGATATAATTCTCTAATACATCACGGTATGCAGTGGTATGAAACGAAGCTCCAGAGTCTAAGACCCAAGAGTCAATTGGATTATCTACAGATAATAGTAAAGCGTCTTGTACCTCATCAGTTACAGCATTCGCATCGTTTCTGCTGTCGTCTTTCCTTGGTGCTCTACAATTCTTCTTTATGTGGCCAGTCTTGCCACAATTCCAGCACTCCATTCTTCTTCCGGATCTAGACTTATCTCTTCCATTCCTTGACTTGGATCTACCACGACCCCGGTTAGAATTCTTCTCGCTACTTCTGCCCCTGTTCTCGAGATTTAGGGCAGAACTTGATGATGCGTCTTCACCCGAATCAATTCTGCGAACTTCTTCTACCAAAATTCGGTCTCTAACATCATTAAATTGCAGCTTTCCTTTGCCAACAGAATTGCTAACCGCAGCCCTCATTGGTTCCCAACTGGTTGGTAGAGACGCTAGAAGAATTAAAGCACGAACTTCATCGTCGAAATTAATTTCGACAGACATCAACTGAGAAACGATCGTGTTGAACTCATTGATATGAGTTGCAACTAAAGCACCTTCTCCCATCTTTAAATAAAACAACTTCTTCATCAAATGTACCTTGTTATTTGCCGACGGCTTCTCATACATGTCTGACAAGATGCTCATCATCTCTGCTGTGGTTTTCGCCTCCACCACATTATGAGCAACATTCTTCGTTAGCGTCAATCGGATCACGCCTAACACTTGTCGATCAAGGAGTTGCCAGTCATCGTCCTCCATCTTCTCCGATTTCTTCCCCGATAGAGGCTGATGCAATTTTTTACTATGCAGATAATCATTAATCTGAAATCTCCAGTACGAGAAGTCTATACCGTCGAACTTGTCAATTTCGGGTCCTGATCCTTCACCTCCGGCCATCGCTCCCACTAAAATCGAACCTCGCTCTGATACCAGTTGTTAGGGAATAACCTCCCCAATAAACACACAATAGTGAAAGTGATAAAAAAAAAAATAATGCCGAAATAAATAAATAGGACACAAAAAATTAGCGTGGTTCACCAAATTGGTTACGTTCACGGAGCTACTGCAGATCTTCACTATAGGGAGAAAAGAAATTTTACAAGTGTTTACACTCAACACTCACAACTCACACCCCAGACCCCGAATACACCCAAGAGAAAAACTGTATTTTTTTCTCTTAACTCTCAAGAATAAAAACTCTCAATTTTTACTCTCACTTTACACTTGGTGTATTTCACTCTTTTTGGGATGAAAACAAATGAGCAATAGGGTCTTTATTTATAGTTGAGGCTCACCAATCCTTTACACATTTTTTATCACATTTTCTATATATATCACACGAATTATACACAGTTTCTACCGTGTATTATTTTTGGCTGGCAAGAGCATTAAATGCTCAATACACGAATTGATAACCGTGTTTCTTTTGCTGGCGCATATCAAGAGCAATTAATGCTCTTTTCCTTTTCACACGTTAACATTGATGACTACACAAAGGGTAGAACCTAATGTTGTTACGTTCAATTCTCTAGTTTCTTCTTTGTGCAAGTCTAGTCGATCAAAGGAAGCGGTGGAATTCCTAGAAAATATGACCAGTCGTGGAATCACTCCCGGTTTTTTTGCATGTAATGCTATGTTGGATTCTTTGTGCAAAGAAGGAAGAACTAGAAAGGCACTTGATCTTATGGAAGCCATGGCTGAAAGAGGTGTATTACCTAATGTTGTCACCTACAACACTTTAGTCTATGGACTGTGTGATTCAGACCAATGGGGGGAAGCCATTAAGTTGTTAGATAACATGAAGAATCATGATGTTTTACCAGATGTGATAACATTTAATATTCTAATAGATGTTCTGTGCAAGAAAACACAGATGAAAGAAGCCATTGAAATGTTTGATCTAATGATCCAAAGAGGTATAAGGCCGGACGTCATCACTTACACCTCTTTACTAGATGGATTTTGCCGGTTAGGTGAACTGGGAAAAGCCAAGAGTTTGTTTGATAAAATGGTGAGTGAGAATATCTTTCCTGACATAATAACACTAAATATACTTTTGAATGCTTGTTCTGAAAAAGGGTTGATGAAAAGGCACGAAAATTATTTGATCGAATCATTGAACTCGGTGGAGAGCCTGATTTGATAACTTCCACTATACTGATAAAAGGATATTGTTTGAAAAGTGAAGTGGATCAAGCAAAACAATTTCTGGAACAAATGGTATGTAAGGGCATTCTTCCCAATATGGTTGCTTACAACACCTTGGTCGAAGGCTACATAAAGTCTGAAAGAATTGATGTTACTCTTCCGCTTCTTAAAACATGATCCAAATAGGTTTGGTGCCTGATCATGTGACACAAAATATATTGAAAGAAGTCATTTCAAAAAGGACATGAAGCATGTGTAAGACTGTAACTCTCCATGATTTGGAATCTTCACGAGTTGAATTGACCACTTAATCGCTTTATATGCTTGTCAAGATAGGTTTGACCTTGTCTACTTTTATAGATTTGAGATTGTAATGATTATGAAGTGTGATTAGTTTTTTGGGTGCTAAAGTGTACCTTGCTTGGCCGTGTTTATTTTGGTAAAATTGATTGACATGCTAGAGTGTGATATGTTGTTGTGTACTGAACCTTTTATAGGATCTTCATATACCTACTTTTCTTGAATGCTAGGTGTTTTTTATATACTGTACTCTAGGAATATTGGCTTATATGTCTTTGCCCCGTAGTTTTTTTTTTTTTTTTTCCTGCTCTATGTTATTTGTTATGACCGTGTAATTATTTTTCACCTAGTTCAGTAATTTGCTTAGAGATAAGATAACATTTACTCTTCTTTTGTTTTCTTCTCCTCTCTCTTTTTTTCTTTTTTTAGTAGCACTCATTTTTGCCTGAGAGATATTTTCGGGAGAAGAAAACAGTGGAACCATCTACCATATGTCTTTTTTTATTATTATTATTTTTTTTTACCAGTAATGTCTGGTAGCTTGTAATTAAGGCTTACTCTATAACAAATTTTTTGGAAAATGTTCTTTCTCGTTTCACTATTCAAGTAGAATAGAAGCAATATGAGGTATTTGGGGTTTGCTCAAATGTGTTTTAATTTTGTTTGGTTTGCCGAGGAACGCCAAGATCGTCAACTCATCAGGACGTTTAGATCCTTGATGAAAATTAATGTTCTTGACTTGCTTTGGTTAACGGAAAAAGAAAAAGTGCATGTCAAATCTTTTATTTTATCGCATTTGATATCAATTAGATATGCAACAATAAGCCACCTAGCTAGATCCATTTTAGGCGGCATATAGTGGGCTGCGAGTTGGGCTGGCCCAATCTATTATTTTTGCGAGTCAGGCTAGGTCGGCCAGCCAAAGAAGAAGACAATCCACCACATCCCATGGATTACTCTATACGTGAGTTGGACTAGGCTGGCTCATAATAGTTTATCATGGATCGGCTCATTTTAGTATATTATGGGTCGGTTTATTTTAGTTCAAAAACAAAAAGGGAAGAAAAATTTATTTAACTTTAAAGTTATATTTTTACAAAATCCTAAAGAATTTACACACAATTACAAATTAATCTAAGTATTAATTAATATAAACAATAAAAAAATATTTACTAATATTAGCAAAACTAATATGGATAGAACTAAATAATTAAGTAAATCATTACCAAAAATTTTATTTATGATCTTCTCATTAAAAATCTTACAAGTCAAATTCAGTGGGACAATAGAAAATCTTAGTTTATTAAAAAAAAATATATAAAATGTTTAAGATTATATAGAACAAAATAAAAAAAAAATGAGCCAAAATAGGTTGGTCCATGATGAGCCTGAACGGGCCAGTTCGTAATGGGCCATCACGAGTTGGCATGTTCTAGTTCAGGCTTAGCCCATCCTATCCTATAAACTTTAATGGGTTGGGCCAAGTCGGCCCTCGGGCCTCAATGTCACGGCTTAGTCCAGTCCCAAAATAACAGACGGGCTGGACCATCCCATCAATGCCTGAACTGGCCCATGGGCCGTAGCCCAGAGTTGCATCTCTAATATCAATTAAACGTAGTTATACTTTTCTAAACACTTGGGCCCTCTGATAGGCTCCTAACTGGAATTGCACGGGAAAAAAGAGGAAAAAAAATAAATAAATAATGACAATCTGCACAAGCTCAAGTTGCTTGTTCTGAGAGCTGAGCAATTTAATTGCAAAGTCAAGATTGAAGCTGGAAGGTGATTAAGCCTGTAGACAAGTATCATACAGCAAGGAGCTATGCAATTTATCATCCTTTCAGCAAAACGATCACCTTCAAAACATGAAATGCATGATTTACCATGAAAAGTTTAATCAACATGCATATGGTTAGTACCCAACAAAACAGCAATCTTTCCCCATATTGCCATCCACGTCCAACTCCATCATGATTTCATCCATTATTGCCACATGCAACCATTACCAAAAGCAAAAGACCAAGCTATTTGAGTTCTTTATTAATCATATTGACTTAATTTTGAAATTTCCCTGTCCTCTGTTTTGCCTTCGTGATGAGCTGCAGTTGTGTCATCAACGAGTTAGTCACTAGTTTCTTATGAAATTTTCGGAGGAGAAAGGGAAAGTAATAATGTTGAGATAGGCATAGAGACGAGGGACAAAAGACTAAGATCGTGGGGAAATAGACTAGGCAAATGGTTATAGGAACAAAACAAATGCCAATATAGGATCGGTTAAACAAGAACGCCTATGAGAATAAAACTTCTTCAAATAGACTTAGCTTTCTTGATATGATATATATAATCATTTCAAAGCATATGATAATTGACATTATTAATCGGCCAATTGACCCCTATACCTACAGAATCAGATAAAGCTACAACTTGAAAATACTTAGTAGAGGGTCAGAACTCATAACCCACGGAGAGAATCGTGTGCAAAATAATCATTTTATCGTTAGGTCACCAGAAATATTGTGAGTCGCTTGATTTAATAAGTTGCAATTATTTGTGACATCATAATATGGTAAAAAGTCCTTAACTTTGTGGGACGCTTCTTGAAACAAGTATCAATATATGACGTTGGATGATATCATGTTTGCTTAAAAAAATAGTCTTGCCATATAAAATTGATGTAGGATCCACTAGAAAAAGAATAAAGCACAAAAGATAAGGGGTAATTTACTGGAAGTTAAGATTATTTGTTTTATTAAGTTCAAAAAACTAAATTAGGTGCACATTTGGTCCTTCAAATACACAAATTGTAACGAATTAATCTATAATGTTTCAATTGCAAATTAAATCCCCACACTAGTTGAATTAAGTCCTTATTAGAAAGGATGCTAAAATGGTAACAAATAAACAAAAACAATAATAAAAAGTAAAAGGCAAAAACTACGAAAATATTAGAAAAAAATCCCCCCCCCCCAAAAAAAAGCGATTTTCTCCTTCAAGAACCAAAGGAAAATAAAAATGTGAAAAACAATGACCAATCAAAGTTTGCTTCAAAACAAAGTTGACACATGATATCCTAATGGTTTTCTTAAAGTTTACCTTCAAAAGTAAAAAGGTATTACATAAATAAGTACATGGAAAAGAATTAGCTCATGTACCGCATGGAGTTGATATTTTTAAATTTTTTTTTTTTAAAAAAAAACTAAGAGTAAAAAATATTGTGGCGCAAGTTCAATAAAAATTATTTGAGTTTTCAATATTTATATTTATGTTTTAAAAATATTACTAAATTTACGATCTTTCAAAAATAATAAAAATTATGTATGACGTCTTTAGGATATTTTTTAAAATATTTTGTAAGCTCAAAAATGCGGTGACATTTTTTTTAAAGCTAAATAAGCTATTTTTTTTTAAAGGAAACTACGAAAATTTCTTAGAAACTAATTTAGTTTCTTATTAAGGAAATGTTCTATACGTAAATAAATTATAAGAAATCACAAAGGTTTTCTTTAATAAATGTCTTGTACATAAGTAAACCATATGAAACTATAAATATTTCTTAGAAACCATTGTAATTTTTTTTATATAAAAAACTTTGTAGTTAAATAAATCAAAGAAAACTACGAAGATTTTCAAAAAACTACTGGAAACTATCATAATTTCATTTTTACAAAATATCATGTACTTAAGTAAATTACAAAAAACTATAGAAATTATTGTGGTTTCTTTTAGCATAATTCTCTGTAACTAAGTAAATCACAGAAAACCAATAAGGTTTTGTGAAAACCATTGTGGTCTCTATTTTGCAGAATGTTTTGTAATTAAATAAAACCACGAAAATTTCATAGAAACTATTGTGGTTTCTTTTTCAAATCACTGGAAATAATGAAAGTTTCTTATAAACTATTGTAGTATCATTTTTGCATAATACTATTTAGCAATAAATGAATGATGCATTGAACAAGGACGTTGTAGAATACGATTAAATTCTCAAATTAAGTAATTATATTTTTGAAATAAAAGCAACAGAAAACTATTCAATACTAATTTAGATTTTGATTTCAAGAATAGCAATAATCAACTTATTTTTTTTAAGAAACCAAATTAGTTTGAACTAGAAACTAATTTGGTTTCTGATTTTTATTTTTTGATTGACTATTGGATTCTAATAAGAACAGCTAATAGTTGGAAACCAATAATAAAAATGGTTTCTAGCTTCTAATATTAGTTTTTTTTTTTTTTTAAAAAGAAAAAGAGTTTTGAAAAATGAATCCAAAAAAAAGATGTGAAGAATAAATAAAGGGAAAAGACTTAAAATAAATAAAACAAAAACAAAAGCTAAAAAGGAAAAAGTAATAAAGTTCGATGTGAAAAAAAAAANTTTTTTTTTTCTTTTTTTTTTCATTTTTAAATTTTTTTTCTCTTTTTTTATTTTTAAATTCATTTTCAATTTCACCTAAAAAAACAAAGAGATTTAAATTATTTTTTTCATTTTTTTCTAATTTTTTTCCCATTTCGCCTATTTTTCTAATAGTTAATATTAGATGAATTAATAGTTACTAGTTTTCAGTCTTATGACTAATTGGTAACTACTAACCAGTTTAATTGTTACTTTGGTTATCAATTACTAATAATTAATCTAGTTGGTGGTTACTAATTCGGTTAATAGTTACTAGAGTAGTAACAAAATTTGTAACCAGACTAGTTATTATATTGATTATTAGTTTCTAGTTATACTACTAATTCGGTTAATAGTGATCATTATCAATTTTGTTATTGGTTTCTTGTTAATACTACCAATTTAGTTACTAATTTTTTGTTTCTGGTTATCACTACTAAGTTGGTTATTTATTTTTAGTTTCTGGTTCCACTACCAATTTAGTTACTAGTTATTATTTTATTTATCAGTAATCAATTTAGTTACTAATTATCAATATAGTCACTAGTTTTCAAAAATGTGGCTTATTACAAAGACTTATAACTATTTACTAATTATTAGTAACTAATACTAACACTGGCTACCAATTATCATAAGCTAGCCCCTTTTCTCCGCTCAAGTAAGCTAGCTATCGAAATGGCATTTTTGTTTTTTGAAAAAAGCTGTATAAAATATGTAACAAGAGGAGCCACCATATTTTTGGTTTTATTTTATAAGAGATAGTAATTCTCTAATTTCCTTAAAAAGGATTCTTAGAGTTCTACCAATGAAAAATTAATAATTATGAAAGCACGAAAAGAAATACTTCCTAGAAATGGTATCTTTTGAAAATCAAATGTAACATTTTTCAAAATACTTTCATTACTGATTATTAGTTACTAGTTTCTAATTCTGACTTATAATTTTTGGTTAGTATATTCATTTTATTTACTAGTTTATGATATTTGGTTACAACTACTAATTTTGTTATCAGTCTATTAATTACCAGTTATCAATATATTAATAATTATATCTAGTTTTTTTTTTTAATCGAGGTATTTGATCAAATAAGTAGTAGTCATTGAATGATGACCAACCATGATAATGACTTTGCTCAAGCTTATAGCCAACAACCAAGGCAACCGAGCTACTCCTTCCTATGTTGCACTCACATTCACATTCTTCCATTTTTCAGTTTCTTCAGCATGAAAAAATCATTTTGTAAGAAGAAAATAAATTATCGTATTTTTTAATTCATAATATGTTATCCTCGACAAATGAATAGACACGCTTAACCCCTCTTTCTTTATAAGGGTACCTCCACCTCTTCCACTTTCTCATACTTACTCCTAATTCTTAACTACTCTTTTTTTTTTTTCCTGAACAGTACTTTAATGGCGAGAGAGATGGATTGGAACAGATCGTCTTCGACCATGGCCATTTCTAGATCACGTACCACGTGATCGATTAAGTGGCAGAGTAGGTTACAAAGGCAAGCGGGCTAGGATCTGCCCATTGCAAGCAGACTCTCTCACAGAGCACCTTAGCTGCGTGCGAGATAAAGGCAAGCAGGGCCAGTGTCTACCCGTTGGAAGCAGACCCTCCCAGAGAGCACCATAGCTGCACGCGAGACAAAGAAGAGCGGGGCCAGGGTCTACCCATTGGAAGCAGACCCTCCGCAGAGCACCTTAGCTGCATATGAGACAAAGGCAAATGGGGCCAGGGTCTATCCTTTGGAAGCAGACCCTCCCCAGGAAGTGCCTTAGCTACGCATGGATTGGAAGTGAACAGAGCTAGGGCCTACCCGTTGGAAGTAGGCCAATATAAAATTAAGCACGAAGATAGAAGTTAAAATCAAACTCTGTTTATTATTGCCTAAAATACAAAATGCGTAGTCGACAAGGACGAGGACCCGGAGGCTCTATTTGTAAGAAGCAGGTCTTGGACGGACTCGGAAGAACACATCAGAGTGGTAACACCCTATTTGCTCCCGATAAGAGCCGAGCCCGAGTCTTTTCCTCTGCAGCGATGGGTCTAAGCAGTGGTCGAATAACCCTTGGAACTAGTTCCTGGCGCGTTCCTATTTGGGATCGGAGAAGTCTAGCCACACGCGCAGGTTGAATTCTGCCAAGATAAGTCATAACAGAGGTTATACATCCTCAAAGCCGGACGAGCCAGAATTCACATCCCGATCTTCATAACTAATCTTGTCAATCATAGCATGGGGGAAATTCACTAAAAACTCCAAATCATATACGATTGAGCCAGACCCAGAGGTCAGTTGCACTGCCGACAAGGGAATGACATCGTATATGATGTCCGACCCTGACCATGAATGCAGAAAAAAAAAAGGGAATAAACGTGAGAAAAATGCGCTGTTTCTATTATTCAAAACAGGTGTTTACAACGAGGGTCAGCTTTACATAACACAGTTAGTACTTTACAAATACGCAAAAAGGAGAGGCTCTAGTTACCTCCGACGAGGGGAGTGTTACTAGCTTCGACGCTTAGACCAGCATCAGCAGAGGGCAACATACAGGAGTCAAAATCGTCGCTAGACAAAATGACCATGCCTGACCCTCCGCTAGTTAAGGCGCCAAGACTAGACTGACCACCCCGAACCTTCGCAGCTTGCTCTGGCAGACCGGAAGTGGGGACAATCGCCCTGGCAACAGAGACAGATGTAGAGGACCTGTCTTTTTCTTCGTCGAGCATCTTCAGCACATCAGCGGGGTACACGATGTTAATCTCATCCCCTAACTGCTTCATATAGTGCCTGATGGAATAATGGTCCCTCTCGACACCTTTCTGCTCATCGAACTGGTCTAGCGTTACCACCTCCATGTGGCCCTCGAATTCTCTGTTCTCCCAGCCAGACCTGTAGCTCTCCACAGAAAGGATATCCACATGCCTCTGGTACCTTATCTTTAGCTTTTTTGCATCCGCCAGCCTGTCCCTCAGCACCGCTAGCCTTAGCTCCGCTTGCCGCTGCGACAAGTCGATCAAAAAAATGTTAATATGGATAAGGTCTTCGTCGTGCTTATGAGACAACTCTACATGAGCTCCCATAAGTTTTCTGTGACCCAAGTAAAGATATCGGTTTACCTCGTTCGACCAATCGAGCCTACGCTACAGGGAATAGGCCTCCAGTTTGGCTTTCATCTCGGCTTTCCTCGCCTCTTTGGCATCGTCGACAGCTCTGTTGCGAGCGATGAAAGCCAGCCCCACCTCCTCCCTTGCGTTCTGCAGCTCCTACTCTTTGACCCTGAGCTCTGTTTGGACCAGCCTGGCAGCCTTGGCTTGAGCCAACTTGTCAGCCTCCGCTTTAGCCAACTTGGTAACCAGCTCCTCACACCTGACCCTCTCGACGCTCAGAGCGTGAGCCACCGTGCTGCTGACCCTAGCCTCGTCTAGGCTCTGATATAGGTCAAAGTCTGCTCTCAACGTGGCAAGGGCGACCTCGCTCCACTCGGCAGTTACAGCATGGGAGTTCAGCTCCCTGGTTAGCCCCTGATGCGAGAGAAGTGGAAGGATTGGACGGCGGCTAGCTGCAAGATACAAGAAAGCAAGGTCAATGTTTACCAAGGATGCCGAAAAATATGAAAGTGGCGGCCAGACGAGTCAAACTTGCGTATTGCTGCGGCCAGCGCGAGCTCAATATTCTCTAGGGAGAGTGCCTCCAGCTCGAACTCCGTAGCTAGACCCTCTTCCTGGGCGTTGTCCGCGTCTGAGGAACACGGCTCCACCCTGCCAACCACGAGGATGCCTTCTCCCTCCACCGGATGCACTCCAGAAGCTTCTTTCGACGCTCCCGAAGCGGCAGAGGTGAGGACGGTAGGAGGTAGGGTGTCGTTGAGCACGCTTTCGGTGACAGCAGGGGGCAGTGCATACCCAACAGAAGAGGCCACGACGACTGCTGCTATATCGGCGGCCACCCCCCTTGGAGCCCCACCTGAATGTGATTTTTCGTTCTTGTCTTGAGCAACTCCCCTTGACAGGCCGCCGCGCGTAGACCTTCTCCTCCTCATGAGGGTCAGCGTAGCCCCATCGCTATCACTATCAGAAGAGGAGGCAATCTTGCCTCTCTTCCCCGCCGGGCTTTCCTTCCCTTTAGATGAGTCGGCGTCGCGACCCTGCTTCATCGGGACCAGGGGAGGGGAAGACAGCTGAGATTTCAACCTCGGAGCCCTCCTGCTGAGCTTGACAATCTCTCCACAGGGGCAGGTAGCACCAGACCACGTGCTTGTCTTCGAACTAGAGCTGGGGGCAGAAAAGGTCAGGGCAGCGGGTTCCCCATGCAGGCTCTAAGGCGACATGCCGTATATTACCTTTATGGCCAGCATCTCCCGAGTCAGGCGTCTGCTTGCCTCGGAAAAGGGACCATAGGTGTTTCACCACTGGGCGCGAAGAGGCCCTCTCGGTCATCGTCCGAGCCTATTCTTAGGATGACAACTCCATGCCCCCTGGCTTTATCCTCCCAGGATACCACCAGATGCCGACCAGCAGGGACCTTGGAGCAAACCTTGTGCACAGCAGCACTCTCCTTAACTGGGGAAGGGTCTACCGAAAGGCGTGCATCAGAACCTGTAAAGAGTAAGCAACATGGTTAGAACGCAGCCATAACCTGATCGATTGAGACCTAGGATGCAAAAATGAACTCACCCTTAACCCTCTTGGGGACAGCAGTTTCCTTTCTACGAAGCCTGACGCACTCTTCGGCTACGAGCCTTACTGCTTCTTCGAGCTCGTAGTTGGTCGATGCCACCAGGTCATTGGGACCTGTCAACTAGCTTGAGACCATGATCTGATGACCCACCAAGGTGATACGACTCTACTTATCCTGACGGAACTGGTTCAGAGCTGAGGCGTCAAGCTGGCTCTGCAGGTATTTTGTGATGAACCAGGTGTCCAGCGGGAACAGGAGATATGAGACCATCTTAGGTATCATGTTCATTACCTGGGGATTTAGGACAGCCTGGATGTATCGGCAATCCCTAGAAGACCCAAAGATGACGATCCCCTCCAGCTCCTTGAGCTGCCCAGCCGATAATTGCAGCTCAAACCTACTTTCCTCCGTAGAGGCTACATAAGGCAAAATATCATGAGCAATAACATACAAGGTATACACAGCCCCCCAAAAAAAAATTACAACCTAGTACTTACTTTGCTAGAAAAAACGATGGAACATGGAAGCGCTCCCCATTCACCTAAGGAGAGCACCATGCCCCTCCGACGGTATACAACTTAGAGTAGGAGTCCCATTGCTTATCTGACCTCAGCAAGCCCTAGAAAACATGGCGTCCCGGGAGCGGCTGGAGCTAGAAATTCGGGTAGGAGCTCTTTAGAAATTCGAGTAGGAGCTCTTTTTGGGGATGAGGGTGAGCTTGTAGGCATAAAAGACCACCTCCAGGTCGATATGCACATTAAGTAGAACTGACAGAGCAGAGAGCCCCATCAAGATCATGACCCTGTTAGCGTTCAGCTACATCGGGTGAATCTTCCTCAGAGTGAAGAACTGATGGATCAGGGGAGGAAGGGGAAACTACAGCCATTCCAGGTGCCTCCTTCCTAAGATGATAGAGCCTTCGGGGGTAGAGGGGCAAAGGTACCAATCTGCGGGACCTTCAACCCTTTGTAATGTAACTCCGCCAGGGAAGTAGAACTGCATCCTCAGCAAGTCCAACTCTGAATCCACGACGAGGTAGAGCTTCTGATTCTGGTTCGAGGCTATCGTTTTGGATACGATCAAAAGGAGCAAAAGGTTCTCGCAAAGGGAAAAGTCAGAAACTCTAAGATTTTAGAAAACTAGAAGATTTGGAGAATTTGGTAAAGTAAGAAACGAGCATAAATACAGTTTTTATAGAGGGGGAACCGAAAAGTCCCCCTTGGAAAGGAACGGTGTGAGGCAGGCTGAAGCACTAGAATTTTAAAAATCTGAAAAGAATCATGACACGGGATAGCGTGCACCAGCATCGGTAATTGGGAAGAAATGATGGTAAGGGGCCACGTGTACCTCTTGAATTGAAGGGCTGAAGTTACGATTTCCTCATTTGATGGATGGAGTTCATCAAATAGGGAAATGAGGGCAGTTGCGGGGCCCGTTCCTAGATCACGTACCACGTGGTCGATTAAGTGGCAGAGCAGGTTACAAAAGGGGTACGCTATCCAACGTGTGTCCAGGGTAACCATTTAAAAGCCACGTGAGTCACTCGTGATACCGCATAGGCCCATGGGCTGTCCGAGGCCAGGGCCAAATCCATCCCAGACCCTGGACGGTTTAGCCTAATCCAGTTTTTGCCTCGACAGCTGGGGGTCAAAAGCTTCGAAGGTCTTCCACCAGAAGACCACGGGAGGCAACGCACTGCTCCAGACTCAGATAAGGCATTTAATGCGATCCTGGGTAAGTGGGCACATTGGGCAAACCGCTCTGACAGAACTACGGTTTGTCAAAGTCTCGCCCCCAACAGTTTCGAGTTGTAGGGGATGGTGAAAAGCAGGCCACGACGATGTAAGGAAAATCACGGTAATCACGGCCTGTGATCTCTAGAGTAAGTCACGGTAGGAAAAGGTACTCAATCCTGAGATTAAGAGCCAGGAAAAGCTCTCAGTTCTAGGATTGTGTATATAAGCCTTGCTTCCCCATCGAAAAAAGAGATGAAGATTGACATATAAAAAAAAAACGAAATCTTTGCTTCTCAGCCTCAGGGATGAACAACTGACTTAAGCATCGGAGAGTCTTTGCAGATGGCCACCCCCACTTCTCCGACCTGACCTGAAATATAAAGCACGCTGGGATAGTAAGGATACGTGGACAGTTGGTAGAAACAACGTCAGCAATTCAGAAATACGTGGACAGCTGGTAAGAATCGCACCAACAATCATCTGTGCTAGATATGTCAATCGTGGCTTATAACGACGACGGCCAAAGGGAGAAGGCGGGAAGAAATGAGATCAAAGTGACGGTGATTTATGAGGCGTGGCTTGTGAAGAACAGAAAGGCGTACAATCTTGAAAATATATATATATGTATATATATATATTTACGAGTTCGTTGAGGAGATAAAGCGCGCAGGGACTGAGCAACAAAGAAATACCATGCAAAAGTAATTGAAAATGAGGATACCGTATATTTGTAATTCTTTAGTTAAAACACCGTGTTTGTTCTGATTTTCTCTATCCTACCTAGGCCTATTTCCATTCCATGACCTTGGAGCGTCTAGAATCGTTGAAGCATTTGTTAGGGTTTATGCTCTAAAAGTATGTATATTTTGGATATTTGTTGAATTTATAAAATGATATTTTTCTATTTGAATTTGTGCATAATTGGTATGTTATTAAATATCAGAAAATCTCTGGTTTATTTATATGACGATAAATTTAGCATATAAGTATTATATACATGAAGATTAAATTTATGGATAATAAACTATCTATATTTCGTAATAAGTAATTAAAGTTTGGGAACTTTAATTAAATATTATTAGTATGGTCTATTAACATTGAGAATATAATAGTCTTAGCTGGACTATTGATGTATTGACATCACAATGGAGGTATTTTATATAATTTGATTATATAGGACTAGACCAGACATGATTTGAATCTCACATAAATTCCGTTAACTGTTAAGAGTTCAAATAATGTCACTAGATAATCATATGTAGATCAATCTTAATCATGAGTAGTTATAGACTCCTATTTATAACATTATGTTCTTTGACATACTTGTTAAAGGTTTGTTTTTAAACAGATCGAAATACTTATATCTTGGGAGCATGATGAGATAATAGCTGGGAATGTAACTTACAGATATGGAATCCATTCATTCCATTAGGAAGCTAGAAAGATGATTCCCTAGTATATTGATTCAGAACTTGAACAGTTTAAGTACTCAATTTATAATATATTTATAAATTAATTGTTCATTAGAGAATCAATGGTACACAAGGATAAAGATGTAATTGGAAAGGTAAACTGAATATAACCTATCTCCAATTATGAATTGTCTACGGAGGATTGAACTATATGTAATGATTAAATCGATGGATTGCTCACTGTTTTCTGAGTAAATTAATTCTATAATTTCAAAAGTGCAATTCTGGTTTTTTAGTGGAGTAATACTATAATTAATAAATTAAACAAATTAATTAAAGAGTTTAATTAATTGTCATAATTTATTGGAGCTTGAATTACAGGTTCATAGGTTCCCAGTTCCACCTCTTACAAACACTGTACTGGATATTACATTATTTTTGTTACTGCACATTTTGTCTAGATAAATAGTTTATCTATATGTAATTAATAATTGTTATTAATTAATTAATTAATTAATTTTGAATTAATTAATTTAAATTTATGGAGAGATAAGTTTCTTAATTTGTTTAAATTTTGAATTTAAAAATATCTAATTATCAGATAATTAGATAAATAGAAATTAGGAAACTGACTAAAAGTAAAACACTCTTTCTTGAAAGAGTGAATTATCTGCTAATTTATATATATATTAATTAATTAATTAGATTAAGTAGATATATATATATATATATAAATTTA
>JXTB01000099.1:24891-49135 GCA_002914805.1 Parasponia andersonii
TATAGAACAAACCCTTGCAATCTCATGTGTTGAGAAAATTATAAGGGCCTAAAGTATGAGTTTAAGAGATTATACGCAACAGCCACACGTTCATCTAGTTGTGCTTAAAGCTTGGATTGGAAGATCGTGGTTGAGAAGACAGCAAAGATATGATCCGCTGATAGGCTACAAAAAATATTAGATCTATTCTTTTTAAATCTTTCTATTAGCTATGAATTAATACTATGCACTCATATAATCAATTGTTTTGAGAAAATTTTTAAATGTTCCTGGACAAATCTTCCGCTGCGAAAATCGTTTTTAAATCCAACAGCATTCATTATAGATATTTTATGCGGAAAGTCGACGAACAGGTTCTTTCAATTTCATGCTAGTTTTGGCTCCCCTGGGTCACTGAAATAGGTGAGTTTTCTACTACTTTAAGATGGAGGGTATGGAAGAAAGTGGTTGTGCCTGCCTAGCAAGTTCATTTAGCAATAGTGGGTGTTTCTTGTAAGGATGTTGCTGCTCTCCGGAGGTCATAACTCATAAGCATAGTATGAAATTATAGGTTTTTTCAATTCTTTATTTTTTTTTATAGGTACGTAATGGTTAATGAGGATTAATGACTCCTTTGGGTTCTAAATTATTTTTTAACTCTCCTTTTAGTTCTTAAATTTTAAAATTTTCTATTAGCTATGAATTAATACTATGCACTCATATAATCAATTGTTTTGAGAAAATTTTTAAATGTTCCTGGACAAATCTTCCGCTGCGAAAATCGTTTTTAAATCCAACAGCATTCATTATAGATATTTTATGCGGAAAGTCGACGAACAGGTTCTTTCAATTTCATGCTAGTTTTGGCTCCCCTGGGTCACTGAAATAGGTGAGTTTTCTACTACTTTAAGATGGAGGGTATGGAAGAAAGTGGTTGTGCCTGCCTAGCAAGTTCATTTAGCAATAGTGGGTGTTTCTTGTAAGGATGTTGCTGCTCTCCGGAGGTCATAACTCATAAGCATAGTATGAAATTATAGGTTTTTTCAATTCTTTATTTTTTTTTATAGGTACGTAATGGTTAATGAGGATTAATGACTCCTTTGGGTTCTAAATTATTTTTTAACTCTCCTTTTAGTTCTTAAATTTTAAAATTTTTCATTTTAAAGATTAAAATGAGAAATTTTAAATCTTTCTATTAGCTATGAATTAATACTATGCACTCATATAATCAATTGTTTTGAGAAAATTTTTAAATGTTCCTGGACAAATCTTCCGCTGCGAAAATCGTTTTTAAATCCAACAGCATTCATTATAGATATTTTATGCGGAAAGTCGACGAACAGGTTCTTTCAATTTCATGCTAGTTTTGGCTCCCCTGGGTCACTGAAATAGGTGAGTTTTCTACTACTTTAAGATGGAGGGTATGGAAGAAAGTGGTTGTGCCTGCCTAGCAAGTTCATTTAGCAATAGTGGGTGTTTCTTGTAAGGATGTTGCTGCTCTCCGGAGGTCATAACTCATAAGCATAGTATGAAATTATAGGTTTTTTCAATTCTTTATTTTTTTTTATAGGTACGTAATGGTTAATGAGGATTAATGACTCCTTTGGGTTCTAAATTATTTTTTAACTCTCCTTTTAGTCCTTAAATTTTAAAATTTCTCATTTTAATCTTTAAAATGATTAAAATTTTTTCTTTTAATAAATTTTAATAGTTTTCGTCACCTATATTAACAGAAAAATGATGAAAATGACTTTTTTTTTTTCAAAGTTTAGGGACAAATACTAAACTTTAGTTTTGTATAAAATTACTATTATGTCCTTAAATTAAATGAAATGTTAATGGAATAAGTGTCTGAGGACTAACATAAAACACTTTTAATAATTTAAAAATTTAGATGATAAAATTTAAAATTTACGAAAAAATGAGACTTTTATAATAATTTAGGGACTAATAAGAATCATTTAGCCACTTGTGATTATTTTTTCTAATATTTTCCTAGCAATTTCATTTTTAGTTTTTTTTTTTATTTTAATTATTACTTTTTGTTTCTGTATATTTTGTTAGCATTCAAACATCTACTTCTAATACAGACTTAATTGCTACAAATCAATTACTCTGGAGACTTAGTTCCCTGAATTGAAACATTAAAGATTAAATCAAAACAACTTATATAATTGATGACTAAATAACCCATTAACGCTATTAGATTGTAAAGGGTAATACAAAACAAATATTGTAAAATCTGACTCTTTATTTTAGTAAACAAGAAAAAAAAAAAACAAAGATAAACGAAAGAAATAACTGCAAAAAAGAGTAAAAATAAAAATAAAAAATAAAACCGTGAAATTTTGCTTTTCAGAAATTTATATCGTATGTTTTGGTTTCTGCAAAAGAAAAAAATTTATATTTTGAAATTCAAAAATTTTATCAACATTTGTATGTATTTTGCCTAATTTATACTTAGTCCAAATAATATTTTTTTTTGTAAATTTTTTTAACTCTTTGAAAACAATAATAACAAAATTTGAGTCTAAATGTACAATTATTTGGGAATAAATTTATGAAAAACATAAAAAAAAAAAAAAAGATAAGAATTTTTTGAATTTAAAATTGTGAAATATATTTTTTCACAGAAACCACGATTTTTGGATTTAAATTGCAAAATTGTCAAATTTCGGATTTTTTTTGACAATTAGCTCAAATAATTACGTAATTTTTTTTAATTACCTAATTCTTTTTTTTAAGGGAAATAATTTTGTAATTCAGTAGTTTTATTTGTGCGTGAATGCCGAGTAACACATGGCTTACTGGTACATTGGCAGTACCAATTCATGTGTTGTATAGAAACATGTGACGTGTCCGTTTATTTATTTATATTTTTGGGGGGTTGGAAAAAAAGAAAAGAAAAATAAAAAAAGAAAATCTGCTTGTCCAGGAAGGATGATCGAGTGTCACTGTAGAGCCGGAAGCCGATTGTGGGTATAAATAGTAGTAGCACGAGAGAGAGAGAGAGAGAGAGAGAGAGAGAGAGAGAGAGATGGGGTTGGAGTCGTTGGGTGATTTGGAGTTGAACATAATCCTCAGCAACTTAGGGGCAGAAGACACCGCTTCTGCCTCTTGTGTCAGCAAGAAATTGAGGGAATCCGCCTCTGAAGACTCTCTTTGGTCCCACATCTGCGCTCAAGAGCTCGCCCTCTCTCAACCCCTCGATCCTCTCGGCAATCGACTCCCTTCTTTCAGGGTATTTTCGACACTTTACTCGTATAAACACAGAAATGGAACAAAACCCATCTTTTATTTTTGCTTCTGGTAGTTGAATTAATGTAGTATTGGATATATTGTTATGCGTGTTTATATGGGCAAGTTGGAAAATTTTGGATATAAATAGAGAAAAGGAACAAAACCCATGTTTTATTTTTTATTTTTTCCTTTTGGTATTGGAATTTATGTAGAATTGGATGTGAATGTTGTACGTATTTAAATGGGCAAGTAGGAAACTTTTTGAATTTTCTGTTTGAAGGATTTTGGGTGTTCCCAGTTGATGGGAAAGCTATTGACTTCTTGAATGGGGTTCTTGGTGATTTTAAAGCTTCATGAGTCAACGATTTGCTTTACTTTGTATAACTCTAATTGTGTTCTGTCAAAGTCAAGCTACATGTTTTGTTGCCTTGTTGTGTATTGAGCTAATTTTGTTCAAGACTATTCGTCAGCTTCCAAAGGAAATGGTCTTTTGACAGATGGTATTCGCTGCCTATTCTTATTTCCCTCACAAATTCCTTGATGTGGTTTTTAAATGACAAACTGGGGTTAAGGCACCACTAGTGTGAGTGTTAATGTCATTTCATCTCGATTTCAGTTGATTTTTTGCAGTCTTTTCTTCTGTTTACTCAGTTTATCAGAAATCAGGTTAAGTTCTGAGAATATGCTATGATTTTGCGGACTCGAGTTCTTGGCAGGCTTGAGTACTAGAGAAATGAAAGTGACGTGGATTCCTAAGTGGCTAGATTAATGGCACAGTTTGGTTTTACTTGTTTTAATAATATTACTTGAAAAATGTATCATTTTCTTGACTTTTTTTTTTTTTTTTTCCTGTTTGTTTTTTACTTTCTCTCGCCCAGGAATCTTATCATTCATGGCGAGAATCATTTAGTATGTATCCTTGGTCACTTGTAAAGCGAGTTAAGAGATGTTGGGGAAGACTTAGAAACTGGCTGACGCTCAATTTTCCTGAGGCTGAGGCTACACTTAAAAAGGGTGCTTCAGAATCTGATATTCAAGAATTGGAGAGAATCTTGAAAGTGAAATTACCTCTCCCTACAAGGATCCTCTATCGTTTTTATGATGGCCAGGAATTCACGGATGAACATTATGCAAATAGTCTCTATGGCAGTCCATTGGGCCTCATAGGTGGTTATACTTTCTATGACCGCTCTGTAAATGTGTATTTGTTGCCTTTACGTCAAATAATCACACGGACAGAGGAGATCAGACGTCATCCAGGTTTCTCTGGCAAATCAAAGTATATCGTGGTGGCTGCTTCCTCCACATTCATTAACAAGTTGTTTTTGCTAAACTGTAACAGTGGTCAACTCTTTGTTGGTACCAAGAATCTTTCAGCTTCTGGAGAAATGCTTCCATGTGTTCCGAAAGAATTGATCAGGTCAGTGCATGATCTTAATGGTGACCAACAGCAGGATGCCATGTTGCTGTGGTTAGAGGAGCATGGTCATCGCTTGGAAAAAGGCATCATCAAACTTCGTGAAGAAAAAAAATTTCGCAGTATCAGCCTTTTTCCTGAAGAACCTCCCTCATGCATCACTGCTATAACCTGTAGTGTAAAAGTAAGTAATTGCAAAACTGATGCATATATTATTCTTTTAGTTCCTTTATTATTAAACATGATAAGGAATCATTGTTGTTGGACGATCATTAATGTACAAGTTCAACTTTATAGTAGCCCCCTTCAATGGGGATTGGCTGCTCAATAAAGTCTTCACTTTAGTTCTGGTCTTCAGAAACCATGTTTTAAAGGCTTTTGTCGATGTTGTTGTACTGAAATGATGGTCGTATCTATTTTCCAGAACAGGTGGTTCTCTAAGGTCCACAGTTGAAATTTCTTTGAGATACCTTCTGTTAGAAATGACTTCTAAACTAACCATATCCAAGCAATTTGAAAATTTTCTAGTTAAGCTGATGGCACTTTTTTCTGTTGACAGTTAAGGGTTGCTAGATTACTATGTCATAGGTTCTGTGCTATTAGTTTTACAAAGTCGTCTGTACCATAATGATTCTACAAGAATAACATTGTCAACGACAGCAGTGGCAATAACTTAAACTACAAGAACAGTAACAGCCTTTTTTTTTGGGGGGGGGGGGTTCTTTTGTTGATTTTTTAGCAAATTTGTTAATTAAAGATGTTTGTTCTGAATATTAGAAAGAAAAATAAATAAAAGAGTGGAGATTTATGTTTCAGCTTCAGACAAAGCAAATAAACATGTGCTTGACAATATTAGAAAGAAAAATAAATAAATAAATAAAGAGTGGAGACTTATGATTCAGCTTCAGACAAAGCAAACAAACATGTGCTTGATATTGTAGTGTGTAACATCCACAGCTGGGTGTTTAAAGAACGTCTTGGAACAGGTTATACATTTCTTAAGTTGTATTTAACAGATTGCTTTCATTAATTTTCTGCAAAAGCTCATTTGAAATATCTGATTTGAGACTTTGAGGTGCAGGAAAGAACTATTTTTCATTTGAAGAAAATAAGAAGAACAAAAAAAGAAAAAGAAAGAAAACTTGGTGGTTAAAAGTTTATATGCTGATTATATCTTGTAGTTATTCATATGCTTTGATTCTATGCAAACATCTTTTCATAAAAATTTTATTTTGTTACCTTACAACTTGTAAGACTTCGTATATGGGTCCTGGCTGATTTTTTAAACTTTGAGCTTTTATTATCTTAGTATAAAGTGTATAATTCCATTGAATATTCTTGTGAGAATAGCAATATGTTAATTCGATGAATTGATTTTGAATTATTTTGCACTAGAAACCCTTTTCGTGAAAGAAGAGAATTTATTTGGTGAATCTAAAGGTTCTGTTCAGCTGAGTTTGTTGTTTGATTCTTCTTGTTCTTGTCATTATTACCATAATCTCCATCATCCTTGCCATTGTACATAGAAACTAATTACAATTTACCATTTATCTTAGGTCCGTGCTTCTGCTGTGCTCATACCAGAGTTTTCTGACCTTAAAGATGACGAGGAAAAATATTTGTTTACCTATTCAATCCGCATGTCCCTTCTTCCCGAAGGGTGTACTATTAATGGAATGACGTTTGGCTCTTGCCAACTATATTGGAGACACTGGGTCATCCGTGCTAATAACCATGGAGTATCTGAAGTTAATGGTGAAGCTGTAATTGGAAAGGTATGCTAATAACCATGTAGTATCTGATGTCCCTTACCCCAACTCTCTTACTCCCACCCCCCTCTCTTCTCTTCCTGGTAATGCATCTTGGTGAACTTGTAATGCTTTCCCCTTTTAACTGCTGGAATAAATTGACAAAGAATTTATTATAAGTTAGCTAAATATCTGATTCATATAACATTACACTGGCCTTTATAAGTAAAATATTATACATAATTTTTATTTTTGTCACACTATTTAACCTTGTATTCTTTCTACACTGGCCTTTATAAGTAAAATATTATACAGAATTTTTATTTTTGTCACACTATCCAACTTGTATTCTTTCTTCAGTGTTGTATTATTTTCTAATCAGTAATCCTTCATTGCTAAAATATGCAAATTTGACAAGTTATCAAGTTGAAGATGCATTTGCATATGGTATGCCCAGTTCCACAGGGCTGAGATGAGCAAAGTCAATTAACATATGCACTGCTTTGAGAAATAAATGAAGCTGAAAAAGATATTCCTCAGTAATAATTATGTGAGAATAAGCTTCATGAACATTTAAGCTAGCAAACTTTGCTAAATTGTTTAAAATTCTGAATGCTGCGTCAACTGTTTGTCAGTCGTGTTTCAGTATCATCTGCCCTGTAATGCATTTTTTTATTCCATTTTATTGCTTTTCTGCATCATAACTTCTTTGCAAAATATGTGTGTTTGTCAAGAGATAAAGTTCAAAACTCAATATGGAAACTGCATTTTGTTCTTCCCATTTCGTCAGGGTTAACTGAGTAGCAAGCAGAACTGGTGTTTAGTTGCTTCTTTTAGATCTTGTTCAGTGGTCTCTGAACAGAAGAACTGGTGTTTAGTTGCTTCTTGTAGATCTTGTTCAATGGTCTCTGAACAAAATTGACATTTAAATGAGCTTTGTTATACCAGTTACTTTGAGATGAGCATAAACTCATGAAATTGTAGAACTGTGCTAGATGCATTCTCACTTTTAAAATATTTGAAAGCTTATTCTTTTGTTATGTGCTTCACAGTTTCCACTACTGCGACCAGGGGAGAAGGAATTTATTTATGAGAGTTGCACACCTTTATCATCTTCTGAAGGTTCTGTTGAAGGCTATTTCACTTTTGTCCCTGGCAGGTACTCCACCTACCTTTCATAGATAAGATTTTGTCATGGTTTAAACAAAAACAGGCCGTTAACCATGAGCATACGCCGTATACCTACTCAGCTCGTTTCAATTTGTCTGAGGGCCTGGTAACTAGTACAAATAGCAAACATAGTTAGCAATGTATTCTTCATGCGCATTGTGATCTCAAGTGTCTTGCCCAACCAGCTTTGTGTGGCAATCTTGCTGGGAAATAATTTCCGCCTGGTCGTGACCTAATGGAGAAAGTGTAAAATAAAATAGGAAAAGCTGGATGTTCTGTCTAGTTGGTTCATACCATTTTAACAGTAAGTTGTTGATGGAGAATTCTTGCTAATTTAATGAACCCGGGCTGGTGGTGGTTGTATTTTTAGGTGGTCAATGGACTTGAGTTTGAAATAGGGAATTGGATCTGACTAGTAGAATTTGGGGTAAAATGACTTTTCTAGGAGTTTTTCTTGTAGAAAGACTTTTTTAGGAGTGTCACTATGTATTGTGACTGGTAGTCGCTATTCTAGTGACCGGTGGTTGGTCCTAGGAAAACTATAAATTTATGGTCATAATTACGGCCCATCATCAGTTTTTTGATACTCCTAGAAAAGACATTTTTGTGCAAATTCCTGCTAGTAGGGTCCATTTTCTGTTGAAATTTAAGGGGGGGAAAAGTCAGTCCAAGGGTTTTATTGGAAGGCAAAGTATCAGTTTAAGATTCTTCAATGTGGTTAAAAAATTAATCAAGGCACGCATTTTTTTTTTTATTTGCTGAGCATCGTGGCTGTGAATTTCACAAAATATACAATTGCTCTAAGAGTCTTTAATTTCTTTAGTATTATGTCCAAGATGTATTCGGCCTAGTGCACACGAGTGGGAGTTCTTATTTTGAGGAAGAATTAGATTTGTCAGAAGTCCTGTTTGGCATTGTTTTTTGTTTTCTGTTTTCAGAGTTGTGTTTTCAGAAATGAGAACAAAAACTGTTTTATAATGTTTTCAGAAAACAATGGGTGTTTGTCAAATATTTTCTAAAAACAATTTTTAGGAAAAAAAATTATATGAATATAAAAAATTATATTTGTATTGTAAAAAAAATATTAGAGAGAAAAAGTCAAGAGGGAGTGACCAGAGATAAATTTAAGTAAGAGAATAAGGAGAGAGAAAGTGATAAGAATGCATGGGAATAAAAAATAAAGATAAAAAGAGTTATAAAAACCAAAGTAGTAATAAAGAATGAGGAGAGATAATGTGATTAAAAAAAATGAAGGGATTAGAAAATGATAAGAGAGAGAGTGATGAAATAAAATGAGGAGAGAGAAAGTGATGAGAGAGAATGAGAAGAGAGAAAGTGATGAGAGAAAATGATGATAGAGAATGAGGATCGAGAGAATGAAGAGAGAGGGAGCGAGGAGAGAGAGTGGTTAGAGAAAGTGATGAGAGAGAATGTTAAAAGAAAATGTGTATATGAAAGTCATATAAAAGAATTTTTATGTTTTTTCAGGGAAAAAAAAAAAAAAAAAATTAAGAGAACATCTTGAAAACAACATTTTGTTGTTCTCTGAATTTTCTGTTTTTTTTAACTCTGTTTTTAAAATCTGTTCTCAGATAACAATGCCAAACACCCTTGCTGCGTGTTTTTAGAAAACAGTTTTCTGTTTTTAAAAACAAAAAATTGTTTTTTAGTTATGATGTCAAACAGCCCCAAATACTCTCATCTTGGATTTTGAGATACTGTCGGCCTTCTGGTGTGATGACACAATATTTCTAGATATATTCCTTCTTGTTCCATTCCTGTTTAGCTAACCTTGTTCAACCGTACCAAAAGGCAAACCAAAATCCTTGCTTTTTCACTCTACTGTCCTGTATCAGCTCTACAGCCCTGAAAATGAAGTGCTTGCTAATATTATGTGTAGTAAAGTGAAATTTTACTAAACTTTGGTACTTATTTTTCAGCTTGAGTGAACCGAAAGGCGATCTGTTCAAAGTAGCTGTGGCACAGTTTCCCCTTCAGCTACCAGACTACATTTTCTGAATACTTGATTTGCAGGGGTTGAAGATACTGCACCAGCATGTCCTGCACTAAGAATTTGTTTTTTTTTTGGGTATTATAATATTCGTTTGTATGTGAAAGTTCTCAACGTTTGTGAAATCTTACCAGCTTTTCTTGGACTGCCTGCACGTGGTGTATGAAATGTATCCACGTTTATTTGTGAAGAGAATTCTGGACACAACTGATGAGTTTCTGGGTACTTTCAAGCTTGAATGTATAGTTGCACTAATTTCCAATGATTATTATGAGGTGTGAGGAGTGCTAAATTAACTTTATTTTTAACTCTCTTAATTCACTTTTTGTCATTTGTATTATTTATTTATTTTTACGAATGTACTATGCTTTTTAATGGTATTAAAGTATGATATATTTTTGTGGTGATTGCATGTCAAAACGTGAGACAGGAAAATGAAAAGGTGGTAGATTTAAGCCGGCCACCAGGTGTTTATATGGCAGCAGATGCTAAAAGCGAATGTTCCGTAAAAAGATCACGTTGCCTAAAGCGAGTTCTGGACTGACTTTTCTCCAGTGTTTTTCTTTTTCTTTTAAATATTAAAAGAGGAGAAATTTAGGATAAAAGGTGACATTTTCGGATAAACAGAAGCAGGTTAATAATCCCATAATGCAATCTGGTTTGTATCATGTACCTGCAAGTCCCACAAAGCCCTTCTGTGCATTGTTTCAATTTTTTTGGGTGCTCCGTGATAAGTAGAACTGAATAACAATGAATGAGACAACATGACATAAGACAAATTCAAAGAAGTGTAATATAGGCATTGCATAAAATTCGGTTTGAAAAACTCATTGATACTCTACAAACCTAGAATAAATTAGAGAAGGCAAGTAATTATAACATACCCCTATTAAATTCCCATAAAAACAATTTTATATTTTGCTTCTCTCTTCCTTCGTTTGACCAAATCCCTCCCCCATTGAATTATGAAATCCTGCCTCTACCTCCCTACTTAATTTCCCAAATTTACCTTTAAACCAACCGATAAACTTCAAACCTGAAGAGATTTTGTTTTAAAATAAAATATGAGTAAAAAAACAAGAAATGTCTATTCAGCAAACTTACTACTACAAAATTAATGTATGTTTATTGCTAAATTAATATATGTTTATTTCTTGGAGTTTCGGCCATAAATTACAAATAGAACTGTGCATTTCTTCAAGGCTTTGAATCTCATTATGTTTGACTTTTACCACTGTTACGTAAACAAGTTTTCATCAACCTAATATTGAACCTCAACTTGTTTAATTGTGTAATATTAAATAATGCTTTTATTCTCCGGTTGTTAATCGTTCTACTTAAAAACTCATCTGAATTTGAATATCACCCATATGGGTTGAATTTAAGACGTAGCTTTACATAGAAAGCACTCTGTTTACTCGTGTATTCATTATATTGTTAAACACAATCTAATCAGAAAGGCCTTATATACAACTCACGTAGAGACATACACGTCTATATACCTCTAGCGAAAACAATCACTTCTAGAGCCATATATTCCTACAAAACAATAAAATTAAATTAAATAAGGTATGGAATTAGCCTTGCAAAACAAGACATACTCAGCAAATAACAAATGAGAGAGAATTTAATTACATCTAGGGAAAACAATCAATTCGAGAGTCCGATGATAGTCAACAAGATGGATTAGACAAAAAGATTACCCGCACCAGCTAATTAATGAACGTGTCACAAAACCCAAAAGGATCAAGAGTTTCAAGGATTAATTCTATTGAGAAAATTACACTTACGGTGGATAGTATGTCCTAATAAATCATATGTAATCACAAAATTATTAGATAAAATTGGGATTACAAATAAACTAAATACAAAACTAGATCATTCACGATAAATTGATAGGCCAAGATTAGTTGAGTATACCTGAATCCATGGCTACTCTGTAGAAGATTAGAGATGAAGAGAATGAAGGCAGAAGCAAGAACAAAATAAGGTGTCTTGAGGGCTTTAATCTTCTACAGCCTAAAGTCTAATATCATTCAGATAAAGTTTTCTGTAATTGATGGTAGGTTACAAGAAATTGAGCAAACGTAATATTTGGCTGTAGAGACTATAATCCTAATAGATTCTTTAAATAATTTATGTGGAGTATCCATCAAACCCAACTGGGTTACTAATAGCGTATTCATATTAGTATCCATACCAGTTAGATATATTGACCCCTCTTAATTAAATCACTTATTGGGTCTTTTTGAAATAATATGGCTTAATACAATTATTTTGTATACGTGGCTCATAATAAAAAATATAACTTCTCAAGAATCTTCCACTTAGATCACATATGGACCACATACAATTGTATTGCAGACTGAAGTATGGCCATAAAATTTGTCATATTATTCCCGAATATCCCTAAAGTTGCAATTCCGTCCATCAGACATATTAGCACAAGACCAAGCGCTCGTTGTTGCACTTATTTGGATAGCAACTAGAACTCTCAATGGTCACCGTACTAATAAACCCGAATGATATAGATCGAGTACGGAATGTGGGATAGAAATTACACATAATGTGATTTACCTACCTAGTTCAAACTAGTCCTCCTTAAACTTTATTGAGATCAACTTTAGTCTTTCCCCTTTAGTGCATTATCGCAAACTTTAGTATTAACCATAATAGAAAAGCACAAATATGAAACACATCACATAATATATAATGAACAAAGTCTACAAAAAAAATCTATCAATAACCAAAGTACTACAGTATACAAAATAAGAAAATTTCACGTAAAGCATCTAAACTAAATTATAAACTCCTACTAAAACTGTATACCATCCAAAATACAATACACATACGAGCAGTATACTCATGAAAGACCTTTGATGATAAACCTTTGGTGTATGAATCTGCTATCATGGAGTTTGTCCTGATATGATCTATTGACACAAGTCAACTTTATACTCTCTTTTTCTAACAACTAGGAACTTGATGTCAATCTATTTTGACTTTGACAAGCTCTTGTTACTGTTGGAATATAGAACTGCTGAGTTATTGTCATAATAAAGCTTCAATGGCCATTCAATGTCATTTATTACATGCAGCCTGATGATAAAATTACACAGTCATATCTCCTTATTGCATGCCTCATAATAAGTTATGAATTCTACCTCCATAGTTGAAGTAGCTACGAGTGTCTACTTAGCACTCTTCTAGAAAATAGCTCATCTAGCCAAAAGAAAGACATAGCCCAATATGGATTTTTGCTATCTAAGCATCCCTTAAAATAAGTGTCGGAGTACTCAATGATCTCCAAAATATCCGATCTCTGATAAGTGAGCATGTAATCCTTTATTCTCTATAAGTACCTAATAACCCTCTTTGTTGCCTTCCAATAATCCACTCTAGAGTTACTCATATATTTGCCCAACATGCCAACTATAAATGCTAGATCTGAATGCATACATACATATTGTGCATATATTAGACTCCCTACAACAGAAACATAAGGAATCTTTTGCATGACTGCTTTATTAGCATCATTCTAAAGGCTTTGACCGAGGCTAAATTTATCTCCCTTAGTCATCGAAGTGTCTGTTGGTGCACACTTATCTATACCAAATCTACTGAATACTCTCTCGATATATCTCTTTTATGACAATCTAAAGATATCCTAAAATCAATCTCAGTGTATTGGTATAACTAATACAAAATAGATAATTCTAATATCTATCATTTCAAAATTCTTTGCAAGAAATCTGTTGGTGTCGTGTAACATGCTTATATCACTATTTGTCAGTAGTATATCATCAACATAAAGTACCAGAAAGATAAACTTAATCTCACTGAACTTATGGTATATACAATTATCAATAGGATTCACCTCAAAACTAAATAAGAGAATTACCTCATGAAATTTGTGATACTATAGACGAGAAAACTGCTTGAGACAATAGATAGACTTTTTAATTTTGTAGACTATATAGACTTCAGATCTTCCAATATAAAGTTTTCTAGTTACATTAGATATATTGTTTTATCAATGTTTCTATTGAGAAATATTATCCTAACATCCAAATGATCAAGTTTAAGATCAAAATAGGCCACAAGCATCATAATAACTCTAAAAGAGTTTTTCAAAGTAACCAAAGAGAAGGTCTCTTTAAAGTTAATACCTTCCTTCTAAGTATAGTCTTTGGTGATAAGACGTGCCTTATATCTCTCAATATTACCTTTCGAATCCCACTTGGTCTTAAATAACCATTTACAACCAATGAGCTCTATACCTTCAGGTAATTTGGCTAGATCCTAAATGTCATTATCCCTTATAAACTTCATTTTCTTATTCATGGTATCAATTCACTTTTGAGAATTAAAACTTTTTCTTACTTGTATAAAATTAATTAGATCATTTTCCACTATCTTGATATCAAACTCATATTGCTGGAGATATATGATATAGTTATCTAGAATCCTACTTCTCATTTTTCTAGTAGACTTTCCTAAAGGCACTTATCTTGAGGTTGTTGAGTTTGCTCTACAAGAGTATTTACCTCAATTGGGACAAGAACCTCCTGAATATTGTCTTGGATAATAATATTGTTAAGAACAAGATCCTGAGTGTTTAGACCATATTCAATAGCAATCACAGGAAAAAGAACGAATTCCTCTTCAAAAACAATGTTTATAACCTTATCTTTTCTCCCAAACTCAATATCTATCTCATATTTCTCGTCTTAAAGAAAGAGTTTACTGTGGGATCCTAAAATTTATAGGTCCTGGATCTTTCAAAATACCCTACAAAGTAGTAACTTATTGGTCTTGAGTCTAGTTTCTTTTATTTGGCCTATAAGGCCTTGCTTCAGTTGGACAATCCCAAATATATAAATGGTTAATTATAGGCTTTTGCCCAGTCTAGAGTTCATAATCAGTTTTAGCTACTGCATTTCTCGATACTCTTTTAAAGATATATATTATAGTTTTGAATGTGTCTTTGCCTACTAAGGTAGAATAATTGATCATACTCCTTACTATATCCTTAAGTGTCTGATTGCTTCATTTAACAACACTATTCATGTTGGGTTTCGCTAGCACGGTGTATTGTAGGACGATGCCGCACTATTCTAAATACTTAGAAAAAGGCCATGGACATTGCTCACTTGATCTGTCATACTGACCATAGTATTAACCACTACAATTAGATTTAACAACCTTAGTTTTCTTATCAATCTAATTTTCAATCTCAGCTTTATAAGCTTTAAATACATCCAGTGATTGTGATTTCTCATAAATTAAGTAAATATATTTATAGCGAAAATAGTTATCTACGAACGTGATAAAGTATTGTTGTCCATTCCAAGATACAGTAGGGAATGGACTACAAATGTCTATATATATATATATATATATATATCAGTTCTAAGATGCTAAAGCTCCTATTGGTACCTAACTTCCAAGTGTTTGTCTATTTCCCATTTATGCACTTAATGTAAACTTGAAAGTATGCCAAATCAAGGAGACTAAGGATCCTATCAGACACAAGATGTTCGTATATACCATAGCATCGATGAGTCCTCATTAGTTAATTTTTATTTTGTGCCTCTTGAATTAATCCACAAGATTTCATTAACGGAGATATGGGTATTTAACATGTATAAGTTATCATTAAGAAAATTGATACCAACAATAATCAAATCACGCATAAGACTAAATAAATTATTTATGAAAGAACAAGTAAATTCAGATTTATCTAATACAGAAATAGAAACCAAATTTTATCTTAAAGACGATACCTCAAAAATCTTATACAAATTCAAATATTTTCCAGTATTCAAAAATAACCTAAAATGCCTTATGGCCTCCTCCTCATCTGTTTTATTGCCGCTCACATAGATGACTCTTTCAGTATCACTTGGCTTCCAGCTCCATAAGTAACCCTGCACGGAAATACTTATGTGAGTAGTAGCACCAAATTTACCCACTAAGTGTCCTTATGTACAGAAGTTAAATTAACTTTAGAACAAACATACATGAGAAGTTTACACTTCTTAACACTCCAAGCTTTGTACTTAGCATATTCTTTCTTCAGGTGTCCACCTTTTTCTATAAAAGAAGCAACCTTACTTATTTTGCTTCTTTTATGCCTTAGCAGGTGGAGTCACTGTAGCTTCTTTACCCTTATCCATTTTTCTCTTCTTTGTCTTAGAGGTAGTAGTCAAGTTAGCACTTTCTAGCTTTTCGGCTTTGATTTTCTCTTCGTCCTGAATACAAATAGCTATTAACTCATTAATATTCCTTTTATCCTTCTAGGTGTTATATATTATCTTTAAGTTCCTATACTGATTAGGAAGAGAAAGCAAAACCAAAGCCACAAGTAAATCCTCATAAATTTCTAATTTGAGTTCCTTAAACTTGTTAGCCAAATGAGACATCTACATGATATACTCTCTTATGTTTCCCTTGCTATTGTACCTCATTGAAACGAGTTTCTCTAAGGTAGTAATCATCTCACTCTTTTTATTCTTGAGATATAATTTCTCAAGAGCAGCAAGAAATGCCTTAGCATTTTCTTTTTTTGGCAAAGAACCCCGTATTATTTCTAGAATAGAGTATTTCATGATTATGATACTCATACAATTAGACTTTTTTCACAGCTCAAAGTTCCTTGTATCCTCGATGGAACTTTCTTCTGTAAGAGCATGGGATTGGTCCTTTATGAATGCCAAGTCAAGTTCTATATAACCTAATATGACCATGAAATTCTCTTTCTAGGCCTTAAAGTTTGTGCCTATAAGCATATGAATAATATTCAAATTAGCAGAAATATTAGTAGCAAAAACTAAATAGAGAATAAAATAAAACCATAAATTAAACATGCGCATAATTTTGTGTCATATATATAAGCATACAATTAATCAGAAAATATGCAAACATGATATATATATCACATAATCACATAAAGTGAGCTAATATCACAAGGCACCTAGTGTAACATTAATAAGCTTTACTTTATACCGATTCATTAACTTGCAAGTGGTACTCTCAAATGCAATGATCAAATACTAACAGTAAATCCTATAAAATAACAAACCTTTCTTTGGAGCGATTTATTGCTCACATGGAAATTGAAGAACCACCATGAATTTATTATCACATATGGGTTTGTTGTCGTACCAAATGATCACCTTCCTTTGAGTCGGTAATCACCCGCATTAACAACAAATTCACGATATCTTCATATGTCATAATAAATAAGATTATGCAATAGAAGTTACTTTGACAAGTTATTTCTTTATCGAATCTATTCCAACATATAAGACAAATGATATAATAAAAATCATTCAAAAATCCAATTCAAACAAGATTTTCATAAATACAAAACAAAAGAAATTGAGTTTATAGCATTTATTAACTCTAAAATCCAAATAGAGTTTTTATCAAATAAATGTGGGTCCTTACTTAAATTGATTTTGAGGTAATTAAACTTTATTGGTCATATATTGGATTAGATCCCCTTGAATTGGGTCGAAAATGACTCAATTCTATCCAAAATCAGACCAATATCGTAAAATTAGGTCAAAAATTGACTACTATACTCGAGAAGTCAGTGCTACAGCACTAACAAGCTGGTACCACAGTTCTCATTAAAGAGTGTCGTGGTGCTCAGTGTTCTAGTTAAACCTAGAATACGAGCCTGCATTGTAGGCATCGTGGCGCTTGCCTTTCTATTACTCAGTATCGTGGCACTATAAGTATAACTTCACGATGCTAGACCGATTTCTGAAAAAATCCTGTGAGCTAGAAATTGCCAAAAAATCACCAAAATAACTTAAGTCATCGATTTTAAGTCTTAATAATTATATTTAATGACCTTAAACTAAGAAGTAAACCCCCCTCCCCCAAAACATCAAAATACTCAACATATTATATAAAAACACAAATCATGTATGAATAATTCAAAACCTAGAAAACCTAAATAGCATAGATTAATATGATTAACCTAATCAATTTAACATAAAATCCCATTCTAATAATACGTAGATGAAATTGAGATTGCAAATAAACTAAATAGAAGCCTTAGATCATTCATGTTAGAATGATAGGCAAGGATTAATTTAGTATACCTGAGTCCATGGCTAATCTTAAAGAATTAGAGATAAAGAGGCCGAAGGCAGAAGCAAAAACAAGAGATGGTGTTTTAAGAGTTTTGATCTTCTACAACCCAAATCTTAATATCACTCAGACAGAGTTCTTTGCAATTAATGGTGGGTTATAAGGAATTAAGCGTACGTGATATTTGGCTATAGAGACCATAACTCTAATGGATTGTTTAAATAATTCCTGTTGCGTATCAATCAAACCTAACTAAGTAACTAATAGAGTACCCATATTAGTATCTATATTAGTTTGATATCCTAACTCATCTTAATTAAATCACTTATTGGGTCTTTTTGAAATAATATGATCCAATATAATTGTTTTGTATATATGGTCCAATATAAGTAATATAATTTCCCAACAAAAACCCAAAATGATCAAAAGTTTCAAGGATTAATTTTATAGGAAGACTATAACTACGGTGCATAGTATGTCCTAATAAATTATATTTAATCACAACACTCAAATTTAAAATGATCCTTTAGATAGTAAAAATTACCTTTTAATATAAACTTTGAGAAAACAGCATAACATATATTGTCTAATAGACAGAGAAGTAAAAAATTAATAAATACTCAACAGCCTCTTCATTGTACTAAGCCCAATTACTACAACTGTGGCCATCATTGATCATACATACACATATACATACACTTCCTTTATAACACGTATTGTCCCCTTAACTACATAATCCCCAAACTAACCCAATCTTATCAAAAATAGATAAACAGAGAAATAAAAAATTGTCAAAAACTAGTCTTTTTGGACTATTTAAAATCAATTCAATCTTCAACTTGAGCATTTTGGCTATTATCAATTCCATCCTTGAAATTCTTAAAATCTAACTATATATATATATATATATATATATTAAGATGGTATAAAGATGAAACATCCAAAAGGCAGTCCCTTTCTAAATTTTGATTAAAATACAACACAACCCCTCAATATAATTGTAAATATGTAGAGATCGAAAGAATCACAGACAATGCAATGGATAAACAAGGTAACATAAGCATTTAGATAGTAAAAAAAAAAAAAAAACCCAACAATACTGACAGACCAAGTACTGGGGAAAGGTGGGAAACTACTGGGATTTATTAAGGGATTGGAAAGAACAACAAATAAATAAATAAATAAAAGAGACAGAAAGAGAAGCTTCGATAGCAGAGGCATTATGGTGGAAGAGATGGAGCAAAGCTTTTGTGCTCACGGTATCAACCAGATGGACGGAGGAGAGGTAGCAGCACCGAGCAGAGATTGCCAAAGGAAAGGTGGCAGCGTCGAGCAGAGATTGCTGGAGGAGAGGTGCGACAAGGGAGGAGAGGTTGGCCAGAGAGCGATTAATCTATTTGAGCTACTGGTAAGAAATAGTGCACAAGAGAGAAATAGGGCAAAAAGGGGAAAGTAACTATTTTTTAGGTATCTGTAAAGAATCGAATCCTTATTCAATAGATCTGGATTAGTAATCCTAAATGCAGTAAATGGTTGAATAGAAGTTACTAAGGAATTATGATTCCTGAGTTTTAAGTGTAAACCAAATATTGGAATGGGCCTGTGCTGGAATAGCTTTTCCATTCCAAGGCCCATTCCAATGAACCAAACATGTCCTTTATTCTTAACGGTAAAACCCAAAAAAACTCTTTATCCATTGATCCCCACAAATAACTTCCACGTGACAATTTCGAGGGTGGCTTTATTGTAATTACTCTCTTTTGTTTCTCCCCATCCCTTTTCTACATACACAGCTATGGAATTTTTAAAATGTGATAGTTTCTTTTTCTACACTTTTTAAATGCATATTAATTCCAAAACTGGTCATTTTGTAAATCTTAATATAAACAGTTTTTCTTCATTCATTAGTTTTGATAATTCTATTTTTGGTCTTCTTCTTTCTCTATCTTCTTCTTCTTTGAAGACTAATGGATATTCACACTTTAGTTGAAAAAAGATAAATGCATTTTGGTACATTCTAAATTATCTCCTTTTTTTTTCAAAAGTTTTTTAGTGAATGATTATAAATAGATCAGAGAATGTGCAGGATCAAAAATAAAGATTTTGTCAATTAGGATTGACAATTAGTTTTTTTTTGTTCCTAATTTTTTATGAAGTTTTTCAACATGTGGTTATTGTATAATAAAGAACCAAATTGAATGGAATTAAAAAAAAAAATTCTAGTTCTTGCTTCCATAATAGAAATACAGGATTTGGATTCTTTGTTTGCTTGTTTAGTTTTTGTTTCTAACATTCTAGTAAAAATAATCTGAGTATAGTAACTTTTATTAAAAATTAAAATTACAAATATATTTTTTTCCTCTTATGTTTGTATTATCTTGTAATCTTAATTAAGAGTATTTTAGTGATAAACTAATTTTAAATGAAGAGATGGGGAGAGAAAAAGGAGGAATGGTAATAGAGGTACCCAAACTTCAATTTTAGTCACAAAAAAGATTGTAAATTAATAATATTTCATAATAAAATTAGCAATATTCTCTTTCAGAGAAGCTTTCTATTTTTTGAAATTCATTAAAGAAAGAATACACTCAATATGACATGTGACCATGAATTTTATTTAACAAAAACATATTATCAAGAAAAATACTTAAAAGAAATAATGTTTGGATTTAAAATAGAGATAATTTCAGTCTAAATAATGTGATATAATTTATTTTTATTAAATGTATAATGTAGAGATAATTCTATTTCTCTATTTTGGATAATAATGAAATATCATTTATAATCAGATAAATAATAAGAGAGAGAGAACTCCATTTAGACAATAGATATTTATTTATTTTTAAATAAATTATAGCCATATTGAATGTCTTGATCAGAAATTATTTTTCTTCGAAAAAAAAGATTAGAAATTATTTAAAATTTAAGTGATAATTATATAATATTTTATTTCGGAGAAATCTTAAACCGGGTAAGTTACAAAAAGTCAAAAAAGAAAAGGGAAAGGCAACCAAGTGGGCTACTGAACTCTACCCATTTTGAACTAGGCGTTGGGCCAGTGGAGTTTTTTTGACTACTGAACTCTACCGAAATTGGCATTTTTGAAAAAAAGTGACAAGTCAAAAGTGCGGTGGCAAGCCATATCCGCTTTAGAAATAGTCTATATATTAAAATCGTGACTTCGACTTCAAAATTTTTAAATTGGCGCATAGGCAGGTGCCTTTTCTCTTGATGCCTGGTGCACGGTTCAAATCTAGTAAACTTTCTTTTTCTGTTCTTATCTTTTTTATATTTTAGCTTTTCCTTTCTTTTCCTTTTTTTAATTTTTTTAATGTTAATTCATTTTTTTCCCTTTAATTCATTTTTAAAATTTTGTTTTTTTGTAAACTTTTTTTTCTTTTGTTTTTATCTTTTTTATACTTTAGCTTTTCCTTTCTTTTACTTATTTTTATTTTTTTTCCTTTTTTCCTGTTAATTCATTTTTTTCTTTTTTTTTTCCCTTTAATTCATTTTTATAATTTTGTTTTTTTAGTAAAATTTATTTTTCTTTTGTTTTATCTTTTTATATTTTAGCTTTTCCTTTCTTTTACTTATTTTTATTTTTTTTCTTTTTTTCCTATTGATTTTTTTTCTCTTTTTTTCCTTTAATTCATTTTTATAATTTTTTTTAGTAAACTTTCTTTTTATTTGTTTTTATCTTTTTATATTTTAGCTTTTTCTTTCTTTCATTATTTTTATTTTTTTCTCTTTTTTCCTGTTAATTCATTTTTTTAATTTTTTTTCCTTTAATTCATTTTTATAGTTTGTTTTAGGATATAATAATTTTTTTATACAAATTGAGGAACTGTTAGAAAACAAGTACTTGGTTATTTATAGTAATTATTTTTGTAACCAACCTGGTTATTGGTAACTAGTAACCAAATTTGGTTACAAAATATCAGTTTTTCTTGATACTTATTATATGTATTGTAATTGTTAACTAGATTTAACCAATATGGTTGCCAATTACTAATTTAGTTATCGATAACGAGTTACAAGACTGCTTCCCATTAATCATTTTAATTACTAATTACCAATTACCAATTACTACTTTGGTTACTAGTTTCTGGTTACAGCTTTGATTACTAGTTTTTAGCTACCACTGTTATTTTGCTTACTAGTTTCTGATTTGTGGTTAAAACTACCAATTTATTTACTAGTTTATGGTTACCATTTTGGTGACTAATTACCATCCTAGATACTAGTCTATAATTTCTTGTTACTAGAAATGATTTTTGGTTAGTAATCATTTTTTGTAACCAATCTAGTTACTGGTAACCAACCAGTTTCCAAATATGGTTAATGGATACCCCATGTACTGGTTATCGGTTTCCCTTGATACTTATTACATGTATTGTAATTAGTAATTAGATTTAACCAATATGGTTATTAGTTACTAATTTAGTTATCGATTACCAGTTACAAGACCAGTTCCGTTAACCATTTTAATTACTAGTTACCAATTATCAATTTTATTATTAGTTTATTATTACTATTTTGGTTACTAGTTTCTAGTTTCCAGTTTCTAATTACCACATTTATTTTGGTTACTAGTTTCTAAATTTTAGTTACAACTACCAATTCAGTTACTAGTTTACGGTTACCATTTTAGTTAGTGATTACTACTCTAGATATTAGTCTATGATTTCTTGTTACCACTACTATTTAGAAATAATTTCTAGTTAGTAATCATCTTTTGTAACCAATATGGTTACTAGTACTAATAACCAAATTTAGTTACAAGATATCCTAGATATTGGTTATCGGTTTCCCTTGATTCTTATTGCAGATATTGTAATTGGTAACTATATTTAACCAATATGGTTACTAGTATCAATAACCAAATTTAGTTACAAGATACTCTAGATATTGGTCATTGATTTCCCTTGATTCTTATTATTGGCAACTAGATTTGACCTATATGATTACTAGTTACTAATTTAATTATCAATTACCAATTATAGGACTAGTTCCTATTAAATATTTTGATTATTAATTACCAGTTACTAATTATCAATTTGGTTACTAGTTTCTGGTTACTCTTGTGTTACTGGTTTCTAGTTTTTAGTTTCTAGTTATCACATCATTTTTTATTACAACTATCAATTTGGTGACTAGTTTTTGGTTACCATTTTGATTATTGATTAGCATCCTAGATAAGAGTCTATAATTTCTTGTTACCACTATAAATTTGGAAATAATTCTAGTTACCACCGCTAGTTGGTTACTAGAATCATGTTTTGATTACTACGGCCAACTTTGTTATTAGTTTCTTTAATTCCCAGTTTATTGGTTATTAATTATCAATCACACCAATTCAATTTGGTTCCTTATTCAACATGAAAATATTTAACAAAAACAACATTAAAAAATTTATTATTCAAGAATAGGGTAAACATATATTGGTGCAATAAGATCCTCCACTTTCATTAATAATTCGAGAAAAAGAAAAACTGAGAAAATTCACAAAGATAAAGAAGTCGGTGATAGAAAATTTAGAACAAGGATTGTTAAATATACTATTACCATCTAAAAAAAGAGCAAATTATTTTCTAAAACTAATTTCTAGAATACTAGAAAATAAAAAACAATATTTGAATGTAAATAAATTAATCCTTTTGGTTTGCATAATTGTTTTTTATTCTATTAGAATAACCCCTTCTACGGCAACAAAATTTCATAACTCAAATTAAAAACTAAAATTCATACTGAAGAGGGAAAACTCTAGTTCCACCTTTGACGCTTGATCCATTTTTTGAGTTTATAATTTGATTCAACATTCATATATTTCTACCCATGTGATAATCATGAAACTATTATTATCATGAGATACCAACCCAAAAAGAGGAATCAAATATAGATTTTTATTAAAATAGTTACAAACCCAAAAATCCACAAAACAAATTGAAAAGCAAAAAATTGAAACTAAGAACTCCTAGCCCATTAATAAAATGCTTCAATACATAAAACCAACAACTACACTATAAATTCATAGAATTTTGGAGAGGACTTCAACCTCAGATTTGACCGAGGAGCTAAGGAGATGATCTTACACTCGATCATGGTGGAGGTGAGGAACAACGAGATAGATCCCGAAGAAGAAGACGATGACGACGACAACACTATATTTGTGGTTCCTCTGTGGGGACTAACTTTCTTTGCCATTAATTCAGTTTGGTGGTAGGTTTGAGTCTCTAAGGAACCTCATATCTAAACAAGAGAGAAAGAAAGAGAATAAAAGAAATAAAAGTGGTATTTTTCTAAGAAATACCGTACAAAAAATCATTTAAAATGGATAGCATATATTTGATATTAATTAATTGAAAGATCGTATTTCTTCTAGTTTTCATACCTATTCACACAAGAAATAGAGACCTCTAGTCCTAAGTTGGAATAATATACAAAAAAAAAAAAAAAAGTCTTTTAGCATTTAAGGGAAAAAAAAAATTAGGTATTTTCATTAATATCAAATAAAATCTTCTATTTGTGTTTGTCTATTACATCTCATTAGATTCATATATATAGTAATTTAAA
>JXTB01000099.1:49161-109799 GCA_002914805.1 Parasponia andersonii
TCGATCACTTATTGATCAAAACAACAAAATCCAAATTCGAAGATTTAAATTATAATTTTCTAGTGATTATAGACTCAGACTGATTAGTAATTATACACGACTTCTAATGTTGTATAAGTTCAATTATTCCCCCTTTATTCTCTAAAATTTGATCACTTATTAACCAAAACAATAAAATCCGAATTCAACTATTTGAATTATAATTTTATGGTGGTCACAGACTTAGTCAGATTGATAACTACACACCACTTCTAATGTTGTATAAGTTTAATTCTCCCTACCCAATTATCAAAAAAAATTATAATTTTTTTTGAATAAGATTCCTTAAGGGATTATATTAAAATTAATTAAAAACAATTCCATCAATTATATAGAGTGCAAACAAAGGGTAAAAAATCCTACCCAAGAGAAAAAACAACATTAACTCCCACAACTAATAAGTGTGGGACTTGTTCCAATGAAGTGATTACTCTATCAAAATAGAGTTATTTATGTTATTTTACTTATGAATTTTGTGTGTTTTTGAGTATTTTTAAATTAATTTATTTTATTTTATTTTTAGGTATTTAAATTTAGTTTATATGAATTTTATTTTATTTTAGGATAATTTAGTTTTAGTTTATTAAATTCAGAATTTATATAATTTAGATTATGATTTGTTTTATTTATTTATTTTATTTTGATTTAGATTTTTTTTAAAAAGGAAAAAAACAAGGCCAGACTTGCGAGTGGGAGTGAAAAGCCATGCGCAATGACAACCGTTGGATCGAGAATCCATGCCATCAAATGTGTGTGTGTAGTCGACGAAGATGAGTTGGCGAGTAAAACGCAAGGAACAACTGGGCCTATGTGCTGCAACATCTCCAAACTGTGCCGGATCAGGTGTTCCACGAGCTTCTGTGCAACTAGTTGTTCCACGAGCTTCCATGCAACTAGTTGTTCCTCCACTTAGACAACGCCACGCAAGCGCATTAATTCCAACTATTCTTTCAGCCAATAAGATGCAATTTTCGTGCGAGCTTACTTCTAGTCGTCTGCGTACGATTATTTCCTAAGCTTCAGAAAACTTGAAGAAAGAGAAAGTGAAGAAAGAGGAAATTGTGGGAGATTGACATATCACTCAACCAATCAGATTGCACTTTTAGAATTATGGAGACTTGTGCAACACTCCAATTTCAGCTATAAATAGCCAGAATGTGAGGAAAAAAATATACACTAATTGCACTTTTAGAATTATGGAGACTTGTGCAACACTCCAATTTCAGCTATAAATAGCCAGAATGTGAGGAAAAAAATATACACTAATTTCGAGAGAGAAAATTCCACTTTTCTAGAGAGAGAGAGAGAGTGAGATGAATACGAGGTTAAATTAGTTTTAGAGAGGCTAGAGAGATGATTTTAGTTGCATAGTTTTTTTGTTTTCCAACTTTGATTCCTGAAAGTACTTCAATGCTTATATTTTTAGTTTGTTAAATTCTACAATATTTTTAGTTTCAATATATTATTTTCTAGTTTCTCATATAAATTCAGTCATGCTTTCTTTATGTGGTGATTTCAACCAGATTATAATTATATTTATTTTATTAGCTGATCTTTTACTATAGTATTGTCTTTATAATATATTATCGATCTTAGATTATTAATAAGATAAATTATTTTAGTGTTAATTGGAAGAATTTCTCATATTGAATACTTTAGATTAATATTTGCTCTTAAATGCTATATTTTTCGGTTATGTGTTTGGGATGTGAACCATATAATTGAGTAGTGAATAGGAATCAAAGTTGGTATCAGTTAAACGAACAATTAAGTGAATTTTGAAGCATTGAGTTTCTCATATTGGTATTTTCATTTATATTTCTGTGATTATTTTAATTTATTGCTTAGTATTTATTTTCAATTTTTCTTTCTATTTTTCGTTAGTTTTTTATTGCTAATTTACTTCTCCGTATGATCGACACCTTAATCTATACTACGATAGCTGCTAATATATTTTGAGCGTAGACATGAAATGTTTGGGTTTGTCTAACAAGAAGCAGACAAGACAAATTCTACCATCTCGAGAGACAATAAGCTCCTTAAAGACGTCCATCAGTAGATATTGCAGTCCTAGCATCCATTATTAGACGTCAAAGAAAACCTAGTGTCCATCAGTATATGCACAACAAACCTTGGTGTATATCAGTAGCCTTCTCAACAAACCTGTGGCATCCATCAGTAGACGCCTTGATGGTGTTTGCCAGTAGACGCCATAAAAGACTCCTCTGAATCACACAAATCTGTACCTTGATCTACCAATTTCTGAAAAAGATCTTTGATATGATAAATCTTACAGATCTATCTCTCAAAGCTCTAGATTTGGAAGAATACTATTCAACAAAAAAACACAAAAAAAAATAACAACTAAAACCCACACTAATAGACTCAAGTGAAACAAACATCCATAGAACTAGATCTATAGTATACAAACTTCCATATGCAGAAGAAAATATTATAATGAAAATATAAAGAAAAGACAGGAAAAGAAAATATACTTGAAAAAAAAAAAAGAAAAGAAAAAAAATCCCAACTAGAGAGAGATGTATCTCTTCCTCCAGTAGGTTACAAACTTAAGAAGACGCACCATGGCTTCAAAGCATTAGCAAGAGAGAGAAGACAAACTTAAGAAGACGCACCATGGCTTCAAAGCATTAGCGAGAGAGAGAGAAGACGAGAGCTTCTCTCTGTAACTTTTCTCTACACGAAACATCTTAAAAAATATTATAATTTTCTAAAATATCTGATGTGTTATATGATAGAATAATGAAATAAGAATATGAATATATTGGAATTGTATTTGGAATAAGAAGGCAAAATGAGTACCTAAATCCAATTATTACCCCTCATTGAATATTAGTGTCAATCACGATTAATATATTTGGTTAGTAATTAGAATAAAATGGAATAATAATTATTTTATAAAGATATCATTAGATGTTTAAGGAAAGAAACTATATAAGGTAGTACAACATTAAGGTAAATACCTTAGAAATTTGAGGGTTTATTAGAAAAAAGTAATTTATTAAATTTTAAGTTAGAATGGAATAACTATTCTAATAGTCCTTTGAATGGATATAATTTTTGTCAAATCAATTAACTATTTCCACGTTTTTTTTTTTCAAATATTAAATGTATGTAAAACGTAGTTACCCTCTGACGCATATTTTAATTTTCTGAAGCGTATATTATTTTGAATAATGATGTACTACAATTTACAAATATTTATATCACATATAGTCAAGAGAGTATATATATATATATNAATTACGGTACCTAAAAAAAATACTATTAAATTGACAAATATATATATATATATCGTCTATTAGAAGCTTCCTCGCTATCCTTCTCTGTCAGATCTCTCTCCATGTGCTCTAGTTATTAAAAAAAAGAAGAAAAAAAGCGCATTTCTTAAGAGAAAAGCCGTTGGATTCTCTCCAGTCTACACCTCCCGCATTCCATTCCATGATCTCCACCCTCTGTAAGAATGTTCCATTTTCTCAGAAAATCCCCATATTTTCCCGGAAAGTTGACCTTGTTCCTAGAGAATCCTCCTTCTCTCCCTCCCAACCAGCTTCGCTTAGCTCTCTGATGGTTTCCAAGTTCTCCACCTGTATGTATTTGCTGTTCTTCTTTATTTTTCCCACTGAATTAGATCTCATATTTACCATTTTCTGCGATCTGTCGAAGGTTTGAATTCCGAAACCCTTTTGTTGTTGTATGAGACTGTATGTTTCGTCCGTTTTTATCTAAATTCTGAAAAGTTTGGGAGTGGGTTGAGATTCTAGGGTTTTAATCTGTTGATGTATTTTTCCTAAATTTTCATTACCTTCGAGATTATTATTCGTTGTTCTTGGTAGAATTGTAGACTTGCTCCGCTCCTTGTTTGGAGGGATTAGGGAGCTTTTTATTTACGTTTGGTGGCTTGGAAATCAGAATTTGAATCGTTTCACCACTAGGGTTTTCTGTTGTTCTGGAAGAAAGTTACCATTTTTAGGATTAGGGTCTGGGATTTTTCATTCCTCCCCCCCCTCTCCCCCCTAGATGGATAAGGAGAAGTCCCCTGGTCATGGTGGAGGGTTACCGCCACCGTCAGGCCGGTATATGGGTTTTTCGGCCGGTGGAAGTAATTTCAATGTGAAGTCCGAGCCGTCCACCTCTTCGTTCCCTCCTTTGGTCCCTGGTGGTAGTTCAGACGCGGGTCATTTTGGTCATGGATTGTCTACTGATTCGGGTCGATTTAGCCATGATATTAGTAGAATGCCAGATAACCCACCGAGGAATTTAGGTCACAGACGAGCGCATTCTGAAATCCTGACCCTTCCTGATGATATTAGCTTCGATAGTGATCTTGGTGTAGTTGGTGGTGCGGATGGTCCTTCGTTTTCTGATGAGACTGATGAAGACTTGTTATCTTTGTACCTCGATATGGATAAGTTTAATTCTTCGTCTGCTACATCGGCCTTCCAAATGGGTGAGCCATCTTCTTCCGCGGCGACTCTAACTCCGATGCAAACAGCAGTATCAAGTGCAGCAACTTCGTCTGCAGAGGTTGTTGCCACTGGTGCTAATGAGAGACCCAGAGTTAGGCACCAACATAGCCAGTCCATGGATGGATCGACAACCATCAAACCGGAGATGCTTGTTTCAGGTTCAGAGGATATCTCTGCAGCTGATTCCAAGAAAGCCATGTCTGCCGCTAAGCTAGCAGAGCTTGCTCTTATTGATCCCAAGCGCGCAAAAAGGTATCAATTATTATTACTTCTTTTCCACTGAAACTTTCTGTCGGATTTAGTGGTACATGTACCTGTGTGATGTGCGATTTGCACATGCATGCATGCACAGAAACATTCTCGTGTGTTATAATAATTATTATTATACTCATTTGTTTTCGCATCACTGGTCTTGACTAATTGGTTTTGTAGGAAATTGCGAACTTTTACAGTTAACACCCAACTGACTTGATCTGTTTAAAATTAAAAAATATATATTTATTCGGCATCTGACCAATTGAATTGGAGAAGTCGAACTAATCCAGCCAAGACTGATTGCATTGTATTGCTCTTATTAACCAGTTCTTAATAAACAATAGTTAGAATAGCTTCAGGGTTACTGTGACAGTGGCCTGATGTTAAAGAAATTTAAGAAGTAGAGTTTGAAGGAGATAAATTTTCGTAGAAGATAAAATGGTGTGATGGAAAGAAAGAACAGCGGAAGGGGATCATAAATGGAGAGGGAGAAGAGTGAATTAATAGTGGAAGAAAGAAAGTTGCATTGAGCTGTTTAGGTTATATTACTGGTTTAGATTTAATGGAAGGGCCTGGCAGCTGTGTAATATAGCAGTTTGGGCACTTTGTTGAGTTGTAAGGCTAGAGAGGAATAGGACAATTTTTGAAGACAGCGGAGGAAATTTGTGTCATTTGGGATAAGATTAATATTGAGTGTCTTTGTGGTTGAATTTTAACAAGAGTTAAGGGTCTCTTTATTTTCAGATTCAATTAAGGATTATTCCCTTTGATGTAATTTTGGGTTGTTTTTTCATAAGGGTACCATTTCACCTCTTCTTATTGTACCCTTCTTGCTGAATGATAGTCTTTTCTTTATCATTGAAAAAAAAAAAAGCAACAGTGAAAGAAAGGAAAAAGATAAATGAAATAATTAACTGAAGAAGGAGCAGAAATCAAACAGAGAGTCAGAGAAGAAATCAAAATCTTTTAGCAGAGATCGCTAGGTAATAGGGGGCAGTAAGAAAATTTTTTGTTTAAGTCTACATGTTATATTCAATTTACATATAAACTTTGAAATTTGATAAACGAAAGGGTTTATTGAAACTAATTTCTCGTCTCCTCCACCTCCTCTCTTTTCTTAACCTATACTAAAGAACTTAAAAAGCCTGAACTAAAATCTGGTTTGGACTGCTTCAGTAATTTTCTCAATTATTGCTTATTCTGGGCTCCTGATTTGGTTCTTAATGTAATTAATGCATGTTGAGTTTCATATAATTATGTTCAAGCTTAGTCATAAATTCCGTTGCCATGTAAATCATGTTAAGTTTTCTCATCTTTAGCGGTGTTATAACTCAGATCAATATTTGTGGGAGGGTTTATCAGTGATATTTGGTTGTTGGAGCCTCGGACATTTGTAAAGTGCAATGTTTTCCCAATTAGTGCTCGTGAAGTGATTCTTGGTTTGTCCTTTGTGGTTATAACTTTTGATAAGAAAACAACTGTAAGAGCTAAATGTATTTCCTTCACATTTTAAGATCAAAATTATAGGAGATCATGTGGTCAGATATCTAATAGTCACTTAGTCTTGTTCTTTTGTAAAGATATAGAATTAAATAATTAAAAAAAATGGTTTAGTAGCATTATTATGTGCCAGGATAGTTGTAGTTTGTGAAAACTTGAACCTGTTGATAAAATAGAGAGGTAACATTGGTGAATATTGGTCATTTTGATATTTGCAAAATGGAAATTAAAGTTCTGGCCTGCTGATGGAAACTGAAAGGTAACTATGAGCACTTTGAATAATTAACGGTTTTCAAGACATTCTTCGTGTATATTTTGTTAAATCACAATCTCTCTGGATTAATCATGGTTTCTGCTGGAACCCGCTGTAAGTGATTATGTAGGAGCATGTTTTTATTATCATTATTACTATTTTGTAATAACATGTTTCGTGAAAGGTTCTTTTTTTCTTTTTTTTCCCCTCTTCTTAAATCACGAAACAAAATCAATTGTAATTTCAATTAGCCTTGGTGCTCTGCCTCTGTTTGTGTGCTTTTTGGTTTTTCTGTATGTAAGTTGGGCATTACTTTTCCGAGCATGAAAAGTGAAATGGGCTACCGTGACATTGTTTGTGTTCCACTCATCATCATGTTGATATTCCTTTTCGTGTTATGCAAATAGGATTTGGGCAAATAGGCAGTCAGCTGCTAGGTCAAAGGAAAGGAAGATGCGGTACATTGCCGAGCTTGAAAGAAAAGTTCAGACCCTGCAAACAGAAGCAACTTCTTTGTCTGCTCAGTTGACTCTCTTGCAGGTAAAGTGCATTGGCTCAGCAAACCATTTTATGTGTGATCAATTTTAAGTTTCAATGGCTTGGGTGCATGTTAGATAGATGTATCTTAGTCTTTTAACTTAATTTATATCATATCAACAATGAGGTTGATTACTGACTGCTATTTCTCCTGTGGGTTCTTTATGTGCAGAGAGATACAAATGGTCTGACAGCAGAGAATAGGGAATTGAAATTGCGCTTGCAAACAATGGAGCAGCAGGTTCACTTGCAAGATGGTGAGGGCTTCTCCTTTTTTATTTATTTATTTTGGTCTTGGGAGAAAAGCATATGATTTTTCACGTCTGGTTTGTTCTTAGGACAGAAGCTCAAAGTAGGTTTCAGCACACTTTCAACTTCTGACATGATGAATATTTATAAAGTAAGATTTAGGCAGGGAATATAAGTAAATGTTAATTGTTTGGTTGAAAAAATTTTAAAGTGATAGAAGTAATTGATGAAGTGGCCAAAAAAGTGTTCTAACAAATGGTTGCTGTTTCCTACTGCTTATTCATCTTATCTGTCTTTTCCTAGGTACGATGGTTTGAATGGTTAGTTATAATATTATAATTTTGGATGTATCATAAAACCTAACGGGTAACTGTTCACTTCCAAAGATTTCAATTTTAGTGCATTTTACTGAAATAACCTTTAGATTATTCTATTAATGTGGGAATCACGTGCATCTCTCATCTAATATTTTACAGTGGTTCTTCGTTTGTCTCGCATCCCACCCTCTCTTAAAGAACCTAGTTCTTATGAATCACTTGCTTTCTCCGTGAAAGCCTTCCTCCTTCCCCTTCTCTCTTGAGTATTCTTTTTGTTGCCCTAATAAATTACACAGGGTTGACACTTTACCACCGATCCTTCCTCAACACATAGTCTGTCATTTTGCTTGTCTTCATGCAAAAGTAAAAAAAACAAACTTATAGGCTGAACAAAAACGACTTGATAGGGAACTCAACATTTAATGAGGAGACATTGGCCAACGATCTGTTGATGGATCCACCAACTGTTGCTACCTTCCAACTGGACTTTGGAGTGATGATCTCTGTTTCTTGGCTTTGATTTGTTTCGGAGTGTTGAATAGATGCTAATCTTCTTGAGCCTTAGAAAATTTTTATGTATCTTTTGCTTTCTGTTCTGATGTATAACTACCCATACACACAAGATTTTCTCTTTGTTGTGTGTGTGTGTGTTTTTTTTTTCAAAAAAATTACTATTTTGAAAAATGAACTCCCACTTAGCAAGTTCAGTTTTCTGTAGAATCCAGATATCGTTCTTCCTTTGTTTTTTGGTTGGTGATTGGTTGATCTGTGTTATGATTGGACCCTGGAAGAGGGGTTAGGTTACATGTAGTCTTAAAACTGGATGTGTAGGTTGAAATTGTTGAGTCTTTTGCTAGAGAATTTAAATGCCCACTCATGAGATTTTTAAGCTGTTATCGAAAAAAAAATTCTGTGGTTGGTTTATTTCTGTGATGTTTGGGAAAGGGATAAAGTTATTAGGTCTTGAACTGGGTAGACAAATAGAAATTTTTGAAGTATTTGTGCTTTTAAATGTCCACTTCCCCCCGTGAATCTAGCATAATTAGCATTTATACCCAAAATGAAGTAATATCTTCTGTCTGACCTTTTTTTTTTTTTTTTTTTTTTCTTCCCGGTGGCAGCATTGAATGATGCCCTCAAAGAGGAAGTTCAGCATTTGAAAGTGATGACCGGCCAATCAATGCCAAATGGTGGACCTATGATGAATTTCACCTCTTTTGGACCTGGCCAGCAGTTCTATCCGAACAGTCATGCTATGCATACTCTTTTAACTGCACAGCAGTTTCAACAGCTCCAGATTCATTCTCAAAAGCCGCAGCATCAGTTTCAGCAACATCAACTGCATCAACTTCAGCAGCAACATATGCAGCAAGAACAGCAGCAGCATCAAAGCGGGGACCTGAAAATAAGAGGAAACATGCCTTCTCCGAGTCAGAAAGATAGCCCTTCAGATGTCAACTCATCCGCAACTAAGGACTCTTGAAGAGAAATATCTGGGAAAATTACCGAAAGTGCCAGTCTTTGTTCAAATTAGTAGCTCTGTCACTATGTAGGAAGACATCCCTTCTTCGCCCTTTTGACCGTGTTTAGGTACATCGACATAAACTATATTATTCTGTAGGTCGTTCCATACATGATCCTAGTTCAAGATTTAATTATTTTGTTAAATGTTTCATTTGCCTAGTTGTAGCACCTCTGGTTGGTAATTGGGATATATTTAGATGTTGCAAATTTGTTTTAGTTATTGTCATGTATGGAATAGCTGGTTTATATGTTTCCGTCACCTTTATTTTGTCCAGATCTTGGGCTTCATATTAAAGCTTCTTTACACGTTTTATTTATTTTTATTTCTTAATTTTCGTGTGGAAATGTGCTGTGTTTCTGATACATTTGCCCATAGATTGCGGTGATTATGAGAGATGATGTGTTGGGTAGATCATTGTATTGCTTTGGCTATCATATGTTCAAACTCTGGATGCTGGACAACTTCTTGGTCCCAGTGGACAATTTATTTTGATGTAAACTGAAATATGTGAAACATTTAAGTGATAAAAAATTGTTGTTATCATTATATGAGCTCACCTTAGGAGGGGATCCAGAATTTACTTTTAAATAATACTGGACTTATGAAATAATGGTCCACGTTATGTTAGGATACACTTGTTTTATGGATTTAGATTGTTAGTTATTTTCAAATTTCAATGTTGAAACCCGACCTATATTTATAGATGTGAGGCAATACGAAATCCGATACATCCCAGAACGTTGCTCGCCTTCTTATCTTACTCTTTAAGGAATAGTTCAGTGTGATCTAGACCAAGTGGATCAAACCTAGAGCTTCTGAGCGAGGCTCGGATTTATCCAGGTATTGTGGACTTTGGTAGAGTCCTTGTACTTTGTTTTGGTATTAAGAATATGCCAACTCTCAGATTCGTCCGTGCCATGATATTGAAATTTGTACATGTTAGTGTAAATTGAATTCATGATACAGGGTTGTCTATACTGCGGACCGTGGGATGATATCAAATGATTTAGTTGTGTATTTCAATTCACGTGTCGGATTTAATTATCAAAAATGAAAAATAGAAACAAAAATCGTGTGTTGGATACTTGGATTTCTCGAGGGAAATAGAAAGCTCTTCTTATATACGTATTCTCAAGCAATAATTTTAGTGACAAGCAAGGCTTGTCAATAAATATTCCTGTCTGGCATGTCGAATTAATATTTGGTGACATGATTACCATCTATTCAATTTGCACGTGAAGTCAAATTAGGAGTGATCATAATATAAATTCCAACCTCGGCCAACTGTCGACAGTTCCACCTGGTAGAATTGGTAACTAAAGCACAAATAACTCTTTTTTGGTAACACTTGGGCAATGGACTTTCATCAGACTTTGAAATGGTGGTAGTACGGAATAGCTGAATAATACCAACTTATCAAAATCTAAACTCCAGTTTAAAAGCTGAAACTTTCGCTATAATATTGGCACATCATATTCTAAAACGTGTCGCCAAATAAATATTGTAGCCGTTAAAATGCTCTTTTCCTGGGCTTTGGATTAATGGATATCTTCCGTAACAAAGGAGTACTCCACACAGTTTTCCGGAAAGATTAATGTTGTATAAAACGCTGATTATTTACTTTGCACGTGAATAATTATTTTAGTTTCCCAGTTCTGAGGTATGAAGGCTATGTTTACATAGGTGTTGAACCTTATTGCTGTGACAGAAACAAGGGAATTATTTATTATTAGTTATTCTACATAAGAGAGTAGCCCGGGCCACCGCCTCCTTCAGGCACTGTCCACTCAATGTTTTGCTTTGGATCTTTGATATCGCATGCCTGAAACAAATTATAGCAATGTCAGAGATGTCTCAAGCAGGTCAGATACACTGACTAGACACAAACAATAAGAATCTATTTGTTACACACGCATATAGATTTATTGTCTGATTACTTCCTCCGAGGAACAAGCGAAACATAATCAACTTAAATTCGACAAAACTATTCGAAATCTTAGTGAAAGGACTCGATTTGTTATCTCACATTATAGATTCTATCTACAAGTGGGATTTCCATGCTTACACAAAGGTTATACAAAAATAATTGGAACGACTATATCCTTCAAGAATTAATTAGACAAATGCTATATTCAGTTGAATGCCATGTCTTAAATAGATAAGACCCACTTAATGAGAAGACAGTCTCCCTTATGATTCACTTACTACAAAAGGGAAGCAGGTTTAAGGTGACAAATGAAATGGCACATTTGGCATATTTAGCTTCATTCAAACATTAACATCCTCGATATCCCCCGGAAAACAAAAGGGAAAAGAAAAGAAAAAAACTTTGTTGCAAGTAGTTAGCATGATTCGTATGAACAAGATGAGAAAAAACCATACGCTTAAATCACTCGGTGGAGGGTCCGAGAATAGGGGAGGTCCAGCCCTTAAGATTTAAATCAAAAGAGTTCCAAACCTTAATGCATGCACCTCTGTATAAGAGATGCGTACAAGTTCCAGCTACGATAATTGGGAAAGATCAAACGAATTTGAACCACTTGTTTAATAGCTAATCCTTTTTCACTAGAAGTGATAAGCCTCCTATTTGTTTCACCTACGTAAGTCGCAAAAAGAAAAATTAAGTTGCTTAAGGGTTGAGGAGTCTTTTAGCATTGTAATGGCAAAAAGGAGAGTTCTAAGAGAATAGTTTAGTTAGTCTACTCTGTTAGTTTGTTAGTGGTAATGACGAAGGAATGAGAAGAGAATATGCAGAGAGAAGAGGATTTTGTTTTTTCTACGGCATTTCTAAGTTGTAATTATGTTGTTTCTCTTTTCAACTATCAATAAAAATTGCCCGGAATTCCCTTTTCTTTCTTAATTGTTTCCTATGTTAGTTTGTGTTCCATATCAAATTGGTATCAGAGCGACACTAATCCTGGAGATGGCCGACACAACTCGTGAGAGCTGTGTAGAGCTGGTTGAAGACAAGATGAAAGGGATCCGACTGGAATTGGATGGTAATAACCAATGCTTATCAACTATTGAGATGCACGCTGAATCCATCCTTTCCCACTTCGCTTAGCAGATGCAGAAAACCACCTTGAGAGGCGGGGATCCTCCACGTCAACTCAGTCATGGTGACCCAACTCTATCACTGATAGAGACTGTCGGCGAATCAATGACTCTGGTTATGCGACCAGAGCCCTGTCTACGATGATCGGAGTCGCCTTTGTTCGATGGCGCCAATCTCGACGGCTAGGTCTATCAAGTAGAAAGATATTTCATGATGCATCAAATAACTGACCTGGAATGAATTGCGGCAGCCATTACTAGTCTTGAAGGGGATGCACTATCTTGGTTCCAATGGTAGGATAGTCATCGGTCGATGCTGAGTTGGGGTGAACTCAAGCGCTCAATTCTGCAGCATTTTTTGCCCCCTCCAACAAAGGTCATTGGTGGAAAGGTTCTTCACGCTGCAATAAGAAGGCACCGTGCAAGAGTATTAGACTCAATTTGAGATCCTCGCTTCACCCTTAGAAGGTGTTTCAGACTCTGTTTTTATTGGACAATTTATGTCGGGGTTGAAACCAAAGATAAAGCAGAGCTGCGACTGGTTGAGGTAACGGGACTTCCGGTGTTAACGGACTACGCCCATAATATTGAAGCGAAAAATTAGTTGCTCCAATGGGTGAAGGGTGGTGGAGTTGCCCCTGGACACTCTTATAGCTCGCCGTCTTTTGAGGTTGCTAGGACTACTTCGTCTACAGTATTATCGTTGTGCCCACTGCCGGTGACTTCGCCTTGCTATAACACCAATTCGGAATGCTCCCAAACTCCTAAGACTAGTCCAGGTGCCTTTTCATACCAATTTAGATGATTGACAACAACTAAAATTCAAATCAAAAGAGAAAAGGTATTGTGTTTTAAATGCGATGCTAAATACACGGTAAACCATGTATGTAAAAGTTAAGAATTACATGTGTTGGTTCTAAATGATGGGGAGGACGGGGAGAGTTTAGACGATACCTCCGTCGAAGGAGACACTACACTGACCTTGGAGGAGGTGGTGGTGGCAGACCGGGTGGAAATTTCATTGAATTCAATAGTAGGACTAACTATACCACGTACCATGATACTCAGGGGAATCATTAGCAGACAGGAGGTGATAATCCTTGTTGATTGTGCTGCCACCTACAATTTCATTGCCAAGGAGTTGGTGGCCAAATTAAACTTGCCGATGGAGCCTACGACTGGTTATGGGGTTGAAATGGCCACATGTTCGATTGTACGAGGAGATGGGGTAAGCAATCAAGTGATGTTGACTTTAGGAGATGTTAAGGTGATTGACGATTTCCTTCCACTAGAGTTGGGTGTCCATGACGTGATGCTAGGCATGTAGTGGATCAGTACCTTAGGGGGAATGAATGTGAACTAGAAAACTTTGACAATGAAGTTTCAGATGGGGTCAGCTATAGTCACAGTACAAAGGGATCTGAGGCTTTGTAAAACTCAAGTCTTCTTAAAGGCCACGATCCGCACCATTATGCATGAAGGGCAAGGATTAATGGTGGAATTTGCTGCCTTGAGTTAGAGCGGGAATTACCAACGAACACAATATTAACCTCAGTTCAGGAGCTGGTTTCACAACACGAGTTACTCTTTGCCATGCTCGAAGGCTTATTGCCGAGAACACTCTATAGTCCTACGCAAAGGAGTTTCACCAATGAGGGTTCATCCATATCGCTACCCTCAAGTTCAGAAAGATGAAATAGAGAGGTTGGTTAAGGAGATGCTAGCAGTCGGGGTGATACAACCTAGTCATAGCCCATTTTCTAGTCCCGTTCTATTGCTGGAAAAAAAAAAAGGATGGGAGTTGGTGCTTTCATGCTGACTACCAAGCTTTAAACAAGGAGACAATTCCAGATAAATTCTCCATTCCGGTCATCGACAAACTGCTTGATGAATTGAGAGGGCTCACTATATTTACCAAACTTGATCTCAAGTCAAGGTATTATCAAATTAGAATGAAAATGGAGGATGTACCTAAAATAACCTTTCAGACTCAAGATGGCCATTATGAATTCTTTGTAATATTGTTCGGGTTAACCAAAGCGCCGACCACCTTCCAAGCTCATGAACAACATATTCCGACCATACTAGCGGAAGTTCATGTTGGTGTTCTTTGATGACATCCTCATCTACATCTCTGATTTGGATTTCCATCTACAACACTTACAAATGGTTTTCACCATCCCGAGTGAGCAGCAACTCTTTGTCAACACGAAGAAATGCTTCTTCACTCAAGCTAAATTGGAGTATTTGGGACATGTGATTTCTGCTGCAGGGTCCAAGTAGATTTGACCAAGGTGGCAGCTATGTTAGAGTGGCCTGTTCAAACATCACTCAAGGAGTTAAAGGAATTTCTGGGCTTGATGGGATATTACAGAAATTTCGTGGCGGGTTATGCAACCATTGCTAGCCCTTCAACTGAACAACCTAAAAAGGATAGTTTTGCTTGGAATGAAGAAGCACAAGTTGCCTTCGAAAAGTTGAAAACATCGATGACACAAGTACTTGTTTTGGCTCTATCAGATTTCTCATGCCCGTTTGTGCTAGAAACAGATGCATCTGACTTTGGAGTGGGGGCTGTCCTTATGCAAAACCATCACCCAATCGCATACTTCAGCCAAACCTTGTCTTCCCAGGCTCATGCCAAGTTAGCCTATGAAAGAGAGTTGACGGCAATCATCTTGGCAATACAAAACTGGAGACCTTACCTTCTAGGATGCAAGTTCATTGTGCAAACGGATCCAGAGAGTCAAATTCCTCGGACAATGTCTAGTTAGTCATGAACACCAGTCATGGCTTACTAAGCTATTAGGCTATGACTTCGATACCCAATGCAGGTCAGGATTGGAGAATATAGCTGCAGATGCTTTATCTCCTTTACCTTATCCCCCAGAGTTAACAGCTAGCGCGGTCCCTCATGGTCAAGATTGGGAAGTCGTCGCCAACCATAACAAGCAGGATTCATTTTTGGTTGAGATACAACAGAAGATTCTTGAGCAAAATGGGCTCCATGCCGGTTCACACTTGAGCATGGTGCTCTCTTGTTTAAGGGGTGATGAGTTATGTCCAAGCAGTCCCCACTCATACTTGTCCTCCCAAAAGAATACCATTTCTCACCTATGGGAGGACATTCGGGTGTCTTAACGACTTTCTAGTGAGATATTTAGGGTGGGATTGAGAAAAGATATTGAGAAGTAGGTACAAGAATGTGAAGTTTGTCAACATCATAAGTATCTGGCCATATTGCCTGCTGATATTCTATAACCATTACCACTACTAGAGAAGAGCCTGCTGATATTCTATAACCATTACCACTACTAGAGAAGAGGATATTGCTATGGATTTCATAGGAGGACTCCCACATTTAGGGGAATGGACACCATAGTAGTGGCAATGGATCAGCTTACTAAGTATGCTCATATTTTACCTCTTAAGCATCCTTTTACCTCTCACAGAGTGGTTGAGATTTTCACCAGAGAGATTTGTGCGGCTTCATGGCATACCGCGCATCATTATCTCCAATCAGGATAAGGCGTTCATGAGCAAATTTTAGCAAGAATTGTTCAAGTTGCAAAGTAATTTTCTAAAGCACAACACAACCCATCACCCCTCAGACCGATGGACAATCAGAAGTAGTGAACCAATGTTTGGAGATATATCTCAAGTGTTTCACCTCCGCAAAGCCAAAATAGTGGTTAGCTTGACGAGTACTAGTACAACACTTCCTATCACACCAATTTAGGGAACAAACCCTTTTATGCAGTATATGGCCAAGAATCACCTCCCTTGCTTCTGTTTTGGAGCCTCTAACTCTTCTTCAGACATCCCACGGCAGCTGTCTGCAAAACATGAGCTTGAGATGGAACCAGAATTTGTTTCGGTTGTACGGCAACACTCAGTAGGTCAAGTGCAGGTTCTTATCACTTGGAAGGATTTGCTAGCGTCTGAAGCTACCTAGGAATCCTTTAACAAGATTCAACAACAGTTCCCCAATTTCCACCTTGAGGACAAGATACTTGTGCTAGGGGGGAGAGGAGGGGGGTGCAATGATAAGCCTCCTATTCGTTTCACCTACGTGAGGTGCAAAAATAAAAATTAAGTCGCTCACAAGTAAAGGAGTCTTTTAGCATTGTAAGGGCAAAAGGACAAGTTCTGAGAGAATAATTCAGTTAGTCTACTCTATTAGTTTGTTAAAGGTAATGACGAAAGAATGGGAGGGGAATATAGAGAGAGTGAAAAAGGGATTTTCTTTTATTATTATTTTTTCTATGGCAATTCAGTTGTAATTACAGCTCTAGGAGAGTATAGGCCTCTCGAGAGCTTCTTGTTTCTTTAGCAACTATCAATAAAAATTTCCCAAAATTCCCTTTTCCTTCTTAATCGTTTCCTATGTTAGTTTGCGTTCCATATGAGAGAGCCATTGGTAGACTACACTTTGTTCATCATTCATATATGTATATATAGGGTGCCCATCTCTTCATTTTCGTATAATTTACACGATTCCCAAAATGTTGCGCTACTTGTTTTGCTTGTGTAATAAAACTCACCGGACATGTAACTTTTTTACTTTGGGGGAACAGTACTAGTGCGAAACTTTAGCCTTGGCATACAAATATATATATATATATATATGTATATATATATGTGTGATCTTCTTTTCTCCAAACAGTATTCACATGCATGCCAAGCATATGGAAGAGAAGAAATAGGTGGGAAAGGGATGAGGGTAAAGGGGGATTCAGATTTTGTAATGAAAACTTAATTCCGCACACTTGGACATCCTTAGTTTGTTATGCATGTAACAGACTGGATAGATTTCTTCAAACTTTTTAACTCACCTTGCAGTGCAGGCAATTCTGAGCATTGATCTGCAACTTTAGCTGACTCTTTTCATCTGGGTTGTACCTGCATTAGCAATGAAGACAAATAAGAGACAATTCACAGGGGAAATTACTCCAGAAATGAGAGCTATTCAAGTAGGACAGTACTCATATACACGTGCAGGACAATAGCGTGACTCAGGTCCCGCATATACTGGCAGATTTATAAGTTCTGGAATCTTGGGGTCCCTTAAGTGAAGGTGAGCAGGTTGGTCATGTTCATGATTTGTGTTGCTCCTAAACAAGAAAATATAGATACGCATACATCAATTGAGACTGAAGTGGAGAAAGCGAAAGCAGATACAGCATGCAATCTGTAGTAATTTTGGACTTCTTAAACATGTCTTATAGTCATTTTCTTAAAGAAAACTGTTCTCTAAGACTCTAGACTAGAGAAATTTTCACAAAACCAAATTTAATATTTTATAATGAAATGAAATGAGTTGAGAGACAACTACAGACAATTGCTCTTCTAGTTTGCAACAACTGATTATCAAATACACATAGTTTGTAGAATTGGTAGAATTGACCACATCTAGGGTACTACTCTATGATTCAAGTTAAATTAACCACAACCAGAAAAACGCTTCACTTGTGTAAAAGAGAGTGATTAAAAATGTCACAGTTACAAAAGTACAGTTATTCAGTACTACTCCCAGCCATTTTTGATCGGCTACAAGAAACATGCTCTATCTCAGTCACAATCGAAAGAAAAGTACTGTGAAAAATATTCTGATTGTTGAACTTCTTCCCTTGCACTTATGTAATTGCAAGTCGTCGTTTGTTTCTAGCTTTTGTAACTTGACAGCCTTTTGGATCTTAATCTCAGCTAGCACCTTCCTGTCTTATAAGGTTCATTTCCCAGCAATTATTTCTGAAGGCAGAGCATGTAATTTGATTCTCATACAAAAAGATTTTGGGAAAACTTTTAGGAGGTTGAACATTAAATTACATTGTCCATTATTGGTTGATTCTGTCCTGCCCAACTTTAGCATGTGACAGTTTTGGAGGGTCATCTCGTCTTTGCAGAAATGATGGTAGCAACAAGTATTGGTAGCATCATCATGCAGCATTAGTTTCATCTCATGGTTCAGGGGTGAACAAGACTCGAAAAGGGGAATAAATGTTAGAGAGAAATGGCCCATTTACCAGGAGTACTAGGCTTTGAAAATCTATAGGGGGTTTCACTACATTAATCTCCTGATCTATCGTGTGTAAGTAGTGACACAAGGTAGTCGACAGAAATACATGCTAATTATATAACGTCATTTTACAAAGAAAATTACTGGCCTGTTCTCCAACAAGGCTATGGCTATAGGTAGGGACAAGGTAGGTGAAGTGAGTTAACCAGTGTTACCTGTTCCATAACTCTAGTAAACAGGAAGATGAATCAGAAAAATGAAGTGTCATTGTCTAAAAACCTGTGTAGAGAGGTTGGAACATCAAAAGACAGCAACCCATCTGGCTTTGGATAGTGAATTGGACAGTGTAATTCTACAACCTGCACGGTAAATGTGCAAAATAAGTCTCTATCCATTTAATTGATCAATTCTAAGGTATATATTACAGCTTTGATCCAGACAATTGTCCATTTGATATTAAGCTATTGCTGCCAATGCAGAAAAAGAATAATAATCTTCAAATTTCGCAGATACTACAATAACAGATGATCATGAGGAAACTATTTAATAATACCCAATCTAATTTATGTGGATGAGCTACCGTCAGCAGGCTCGACATGTTAAGTTGTGGACACAAAGACACGAGAAGAGAGAACAATTTTTTTATTTTTCCCACTTTCAATGAGCACTTTAGAAGGATAACATATGTGTATGATCATAATTGGCTTCCATTATCAATAAATCAAGTCATATTTTCTCTGCACAATTCAAATACATTCCAAATTCTTAAACCAATTCACTTAACTAGGTTTTAGCAAATTACTTAAGCTATTCTGAGATAGTACATGAGATTGAGAACAACAAAAAGAATTATTTATATCCATAGCTATTTTTTAATTCGTTTTTGAACACTAATTCCCATATTTGATCATTTCAGTGCCAAACATCTATTTTCCCACTCTGCATGTTAGTGAAACTAGAACTAATGGTGCTCTAACACAGTGCTAACAAGCAATGTGGTAAGGCACTCGTTCCCTCGACAAAGAGGTCGTGGGTCCAAGTTACCACCATTACGATGGTTGGAGGTTTACAGACAACCCACTACAATAGGGATCCATTAATCGACGCAGGTAGGTCCACAACCGGGTTATAGGGGTACACCACCCCTTAACCCTATAACTTTCTTTTATTTTAAAATAAATAAATAAAATAATGGTGTTCTAAACAGCATCTTACATTTGTTGCCTCATGATCAGGCTTCCCATGCTTCAGTGTGAAGGGAAACTTTCCTTTCAAAACATAGCTGGTAGGCAAAAAATAGCAGTTAGTAAGACCTACACTAAGGAAAAAGAGTGGATTAAAACATCTTACATAAAGAATAGAGATCTCACTGTTCAAGAGCACTTATGGCCAGACCAGGAACAAGTCCATATTCAAATGCCTGCAATAATGAAATGTCTAACTGATGAGTAGTGACATAATAACTAATCAGTAATCACTTGCTTAACAAATAAGATCATAAGAAGCTTATAAGAATGCTGCCTCACGACCTGTAAATTGGTGAATGTTGATTTGAGCAGCTACTAGATAAATAAGAGAATATAATGAAACTTGTCTTCAAAGTGGTGGCTTGAGATGGGATGTTTGTAGTAGCCTGGCCAACGGGTGAAAATAGGTATCTCTATTCTAACCAAGAGTGCCAAGCCTTTTCATAAAATCTATAGATTATGTACGTAAATGTACCTCTATATATGTGTTAGATTAGATGCTTTATGATCTGGTTGCTCATAGAGTTATGGATATCTAACATGCTCCACATTGGCAAGGATCAAAGAAAGAAACAAAAAAATAAAAATGGCAAGCCAGTTTCGAAAACAAAGAAACATAGTTTAGAGGTTAAAGATAAATAAGGAATTCATTGCTTTACTAACCGGTCGGTAGTTCCGAGCTCTGTATAGTTCTTCCCATATCCACGAATTCTTCAAGTTGTCCCAATATGTTTCCATGCCTAAGCCTTCATTAAGTACCTGAAATGTAGCTTCTGCTGCCAACATTCCTGTAAGTAATAAGTAGTAGTGTAACTATTAATTTTACATGTCATCAGAAAATATTCAAGAAAGTATTGCTATTTATACAGAGACAGAGAGATTCTGAGTTTTAGGAACACATTTATGTGAAGCTTATTACAGGAATATTAGCACAAATTTGGGGAGAAATAAAAAAACTAGAAGTCTATCACCAACATACAATACTTCTCTCCGTATAGAAATGATCAATGCCTCAAATGTATGGCTCAATCAATATTGAACTATAACAAACATGTGGAACAGATATCTGTGTATCCAGAAGGGAACTAAAATTTAGGTCAAATTCTTAAACCTGGGTTTTATCTTCACTTATATATTGTAAGTAATCAAGCCAAATTACTGGTGGAAAATTTTCAGGAAATTTACGAAAGTAGAATGCAGATAGGTCATTTTTCTTAGCAAAAAGATTAGACAGGCCATTAGATCTCCAAAATAAAAATAAAAAGAAATTTTGGCCACTTGAAAGGTCCAAACCAGTTCACAAATACATTTGAGTGTGATGATTTCTGGAAAAACAAATTAGAACATCACTTAAATCTTACATTTTGAATAACAAGTAATCAAAGTTCACCGTGTTTCCCAAATACCGTGTACAGCTAGAATCGATACTACTTAAAGCTTGTCATTCACAAAGACAGCCAAACAAGACAAACCTTACAACCTCATTCATTTTCAATTAAAGATGAAAGTAAATGCTTGCTGCCAGACAGAAAAATGGTCACTAGATTATATATTAAAAAGAATAGACCAACTACATGACACAGAAAAATAAAATGTGACTTAATTTTCAAATGCTTTTTATCTGAAATTTTTTATGACATCGTTGCCTTAATCTAAAATATAATGGGTTTGCTGCTGGAGCCTTTTCAAGTTATGTTGAAATCAATATTATTTCTTCCATACCACTTAGAGCTGCAGAAATCAATATCACTTTATCTATGTTAAAAGAAACACTCGGGCATAGTGAAGTGATTTTTTGCATAGATTTTTCTGCTTTTCTAAACCACTATGCTTGAAAAGTTTAAGCATATAAGTTATCAATGCAACATGCTTGCAATCAGATGTAATCAACAAATGAATAAGATGAAGGTTGAATTAGTTAAACGAACTTTTCAAGCATATAAGTTAATAGTGCCACATGCTTTCAATCGGTTGTACTCAACAAATGAATAAGAAGAAAGTCGAATTAGTTAAAGACAGCGGGTGGTACCTGATTTCATTGCGGTATGTGTTCCTTTTATTTTAGGCACATTTAAGAAGCCAGCTGAACATCCTATGATTGCTCCACCAGGAAAAACTGGATATGGGATAGACTGAAATTTAACTAGCATCACATTTGTATTTTGTACATCGTATACCAAGCAAGAAAATACTATTTATAATACATATCCACAATTAGAAACAAACAGACGAAAGAGAAACAACTGTTCTTTGTCTATCTGCAGCTCATGAGCTACATTGCCATGAAAATCACTATGATCAAAAACTCCCGGCATTGAATACTGAAACCCTTGTTCTTATATCCTTCAAGCTTCTACCATCCAGTAATACTTACTATAATGTAAATCCTATCTTCCTTCTAAAATATGAATGCGGACCACATTATTCAGCCATCTGCAGAAAAATTTAATTGTTCCACTAAATTGATTTAAGATTTCGTGTAAAGACAACATACCTGAAAACCACCCTCGTTTAAAGTGCGAGCTCCATACTGGAGAACTGTCCCACCTTCCAGCACTTGTTTGATAGCAGGATGATGCTTAAGTTTCTATCACCAGTAAAACCAATGGAAATAAGTTAAAATAGCTAAATCCAAGGATTAGACTAAATCAAATTTTCCCTTATGTGACAGCAAAAGATATGAAGAATTGTCCCTACCTCACTTTTTTAACCCTTTTTCAAAAAGCAGAGTCTGTAATTTTTTTTTAACTCCTCCCCCATTTTTTTTGAATGAGAATTTTATATCACAAACAACTTACCAATCGCTGGTAACTAAGATCTAACGCAACACTGTTCCAACACTTCGATAGTAAAATTTTAAAAGATGGATGTTGTATAATCATTTTCCTCGTTTATCCTCTATTTATTGGGATGGTACATGACTAACAAATTGGGTGATGTTATTTTCCTCCTAGAGAAAAGGATCGTCATTGACGACAGGGCTCAAATGATGTAGGATAAGATGAGAAAAGATAGAGAAATAGAGAGAATAGGTAGAATAATAAGGGAATTGGTAGAGTAGTAAGAGATAAACAAGATAAATAAGAAATTAGATCGATTAGAGAGAACAAAATAGAATCAAGGGAGAGAATTAGGGAGATTTAGACAGAAATAGATGAACGGATAAAAAAACAATAAAGAATCAAGATAAGAACTCAGAGAAAAAGAGATGCATAGGAGGAGAAAACTTAATAATCGTTTATTAATTCATCATAATCTGAAAAGTAATTACATAACTAAGCCTATTTATAGATAGGAAATTAGACTCAACTAGAAAAGTAAACATAATCTAGAAACTAATAGAAACAGGAAACTTAAATCTAGTTACCCAAAATTAAATAACTAATAATAAATCTAAATAATTCTAAATTATAATAACAATATAATTTTCTAATATATTTATTTCATGTCTACATCATTCTCCTAGGGTTCGAGAACTTGACACCAACGAGTTAAAACTCAAGTACATCATAAACCAATAAGTTGAAGTGGCAATCCCAAATCTTGAGTCTTGATGAAAGGAAGGATCTTGAGATTGGAGACTTTTCCACTCTGAAAAAAGGACAAAGTATGGACTGGTCTTGATGATGTGATGATATAATTCAACATGTAGACTCATGGGAGAGAGAGTTGTTGAACAAGATCTAGGTTGAGCAAAGCGTCGTGGTGAATTCGGATATGAACGGAGGCATCATGAGAGATGGCTGGAACGTTGGCGATCTAGAGAACAAGTTGGCAATGCGGCTGGAACTTACTTGCAGATCTAGAGGGAAAAAAAAATTTAAAGAATAGGCTCGGATACCAATTGATTTAGGATAAGATGAGAATAGAGAGAATAGGTAGAATAGTAAGGGAATTGGTAGAATAGTAAGAGATAAACAAGATAGCTAAGAAATTTGATAGATTAGAGAGCACAACATAGAATCGAGGGAGAGAATTAGAACAAAGCGAGAAAATACTAACAATTCAATATTCATTAATCATTTATAGTCCGAAAAGCAATTACATGATTAAGCCTATTTATAGATAGGCAATTAGGCTCAACTAAGAAAGTAAACACATTCTAGAAACTAATAGAAACATGAAACTTAAATTTAGTTACCCAAAATTAAATAACAATTAATAATAAATCTAAATAATCCTAAATAATAATAACAATATAATTTCCTAATATATTTATTTCATGTCTATATCATCAAATCTATCAAATGATGACAAAAAATTTCTCTGTAATAAAATTCTGACAGTCAGGTTTGTCTTACATCATCATGTGCATCATACTGCACTCCATTGTACATATGCATGCATGTATTAAGCCAGTGTATATAAATGTCAGGTTATGTGTCTCGCATATAAATGTACATGCACGTATATATTTTAGTCTGTATCTAATCTAGAATGCTACAAACCAAGATGAAAAGGACGGGATACCCAGTACAGTAGCAAAGTCTATCATTTAGCCTTTCATTTTAGAAGATTATGTAGAAGACCCTAGCTTAATGGAAAGACTACTACAACAGAAAAGTAGCCAAGTATTTATATGATATAAGTAGTAACGTAGTTTACCTGGAACTCCTCATAAGGGTTTAAAAAGGGATTCTGATAATTCAAAGCAACTACAAGACCGATAGAAACCTGAAAGATCAAGAAAGAGAAAACTTAAACAGAGAGTGGGGCAAATCATGATCTGTTTATGAAATGCAAGTGGGAATGAATATGCCTCAACAGATGATAAATCGGATAATTTTCTCACAGCTTTAAAGACAGTGTAGTATATTAACTGTAGTACTGTACTACATAAGAACAAGATGTGAATTGTGAATTGACAATCACTAGGAAATAAATGATTTTTATGGCAGAATTCAATTCAGTTTATCCCCCATAAAGTTAAGAAGAAATTGAGAACAAGAAAGAAAAAGAAAAGAAAATAGAAGTAGAACACAACACACACACAAACACTTTCTAACCTGTCTATCTTTCATGTGGTACAGAAATGATCCCCCATATGTCTTTTGATCCAAAGGCCAACCCAGTGTGTGAAGCACAGCGCCAGGTTTATGTTTGTCCTCGTCAATTTCCCAGACCTGACAGTGAAAGAGTGGTAGAATTTAGGCAAAATTACATATATGTTTTGGTATCAATTTAAGCAGGAGAAATTTAGAAGATTGATATTTAATGTATCCAAAATTGGACCTCTCACACTGATTTTTGTGGTGACTGTCAGGTTTGTCAAATATGCCTCACACTCAAACTAATAATCAGAGAGTAATATTTCTTTTTTTTTTTTTTTCAATTGAACACTACGTCAACCATGCACTGTGGCTCTTAATCATATAATTTTGCAAAAGAATAACTACTACAAAATAGACGATAAAAAAAAATGCACCAAACATACGCCAGAGAGATAAAGAACAAAAAGTATCAGGATCTAAATTCTCGCATAAAGTTTTAGTGCATTTTTTCTCTGGATAGGCACACTTTCATTATGAGAAAAACAGACGAGTTAAGTCAAAATTTCAAGATAGAATATAATGGTAGCAGATGAGACATGAGTGTACAACTGTGTATTAAATTATTAATGAGTGCTAGAATATTTAAAATTAACAGGGAGATTATGCGTCTAATGCTGAAGCTTAAAGCTATTGTCTTTTTTTTAAAAAAAAATGTTAATAGTTTCATTCGGATTCGAGCAAAACTATATTAAAAGTAGCTCACCTCCTTAATTCCCAAAGCATAAGTCTGATGCTGAGAATCTCCCTTATCTCTCAAGTTGAATTTTTTAATTATTTTCTGACAAGGAGAAAGATCATAATATTAGAACAGGTGGCTAAAGAGGATGGGATTCTTGTGTATATATATATATAATTTTTTTTCCCAAAAAACCTCTGATAATGACCCTCGACATCCCTCAGATAAAAGAGTTATCCGTCCTGCATTGATGTCACACTTTTATCAGTCTATACTAGTTAAAGCATTAAAGTTTCTAGACTAGATAATATTAGGTATAACTTAGTAAATGTTCACAGGTATCCATCATTCACGGCCATGGGAATAAACTACTGCAAGATGATCGTTACATACAAATGGTGCACAAGCATAAATGCATTTGGATCCATATTGATGACATATGCTCCAGTCCACAGCTTTGCAAGACAAGTGACATACAAAAGTAAGGCAAGTGACATACAAAGTTTTCGTTACTATCCTGCATGATGTCTCAGAAATTTAACAATGGAAATTCCAACTAGGCAGCTGTTAACAGTAAAATCTTAATAGTACCCATAAACTATCTATCACACTTAAAGCTAACTCACCGATCAGAGAAAAAAAGGGGAAAAGAAAAAAAGGGACAGTAATGCCATGGAAGCAAGATGGTATTTTGAAGCTTAGCATCCAGTAACTTGAAAAGACTTATTAGTGAAGGTAACGACATGTAACAAAAGCAAATGTGCTCAGGATACGACCAGCTTTACACATTCAAGGTCTTACATAACACATGTGTGTGTGTGTGTGTGTGAGAGAGAGAGAGAGAGAGAGAGAGAGAGAGAGAAGTTGCCTTTCAGTTCTACACCACACTGAAAATTCTCCTTTTTCGAACCATCTTTAGCGATTCCCATATTATTAGTCCCAATCCCAACAACAACGTCATTTTCATCATACAATATCTGTTAATTACACAAGTAGTAAATACAAATATTCAATGTCATACTAAACAAAAGGACAGGAGAGTATCAAACAGGGTACCTCACTAGCAGCAAAACCTGGGTATATCTCTACCCCTAATTCTTCAGCCTCGGCACCCATCCAACGCACTAACTGACTTAAACTACATATAAAAGGTTTAATATATGTTTTTTAAAGGAAACTCATGCAATCTCAACAAAAGTATTAAGAGTACATATCTCGTAGAAGCATTAAGATACATAAAAACTGTTGAATAATTTGAAGATTTTGTGATATCTTCCGTAATTAGTTTGTAAAGATATCTCAGGGTCTTTTCATATTATTATTCCTTATCCCTTAGAGTTATTTTAAAAAGTTATCTTCTTAATTGATTTTGTTGTTCCTATCTTTTAGGCTTGGAATTATACGTATGGTGTTAGACCTAGTCAATAAAAGAATCTGTAATCAGCTCTAAAAGAAATAAGAAGCTTTGCTGTTTTTTCCTTCATTTTTTCTCCTATGTTTGTCTACATGGTATCAGAGCAGAAATAGTTGGGGAGAGATGTATAAACAGGCACTTACCGGAGCAGCAGGGAGCATTACGGAGGTTTCATCTGAAATTGTCCAAGCCGCTCTCACAACTGCTACCGCAGTAGCTTCTAATTCCTCCTCTGCTACCCTTCAAATTACCTCTCACAAATTCAATAGAAAGAACTTCCTACAATGGTTCACATCTGTAGAGATGGTGATTCGAGGGGGCGGGAAATTGGGCTATCTTGATGGCTCTAAATCAAGACCCAACGAAACAAACCCTTCCTACCAAACATGGGATGCTGAAAATTCCATAGTTATGTTGATCAACTCCATGAATGAAGATATTAGCCCAAATTTCATGCTTTATCCTTCAGCAAAAAACACGTGGGACGCTGTCAGGAGGCATTACTCAGATCTGAAAAATTCTACTCAGATGTGTGATCTGAGAGATACGGCTAGAAATCTGAAATAGGGTGATTTAAGTGTCACACAATACTTCAATACCCTCACAACACTTTGGCAAGAGTTGGACATGTTCAATAATCACAACTAGAAGTGTCAAGAAGATGTTGCCCTGTATAAAAGCATCGTTGAGAAAGAACGAATCTATGATTTTGTCTCCAACCTAAACAAGGATCTTGATGAAGTTCGGGGTCGAACCCTAGCTCTAAAATTGCTGCCTCATATTAATGAATCTTTGCTGAAGTGAGACGCGAAGAATTCAAGAAACAAAAAATACTTGGTTCGAAGGACTCGATTATCACTGATAATTCAGCGATGGCTGTGCACAACCAATCCAACTTCAACACAAATGGCTCTCAGACAGGCAAAAAATCAGGAAGCTTATAGTGTGATTATTGTAACATACCACATCACACTCGCCACTGGAAGCTTCACGGCAAACTTGAAAATTGGTGAGAAAAGGCAAATAAGCGTCGCTAACAAAGCTGAAACAGATCCTCCAGAAAAGAATGGCAGTAACGAGGAACACCAAATTACCTTGAGTAAAGAACAATTGGAGCAACTCTATAAGCTTTTGACCCCATCACAACCAAATGCTTCTCTTTTGGCACAACGAGGTATTTGTTTATCTACTGGGTCCTCTGAAAATCATGAATCATGGATAATAGATTCCGGGACATCAGATCACATGACCAGCCATGGAAGTTTATTTTCCTCATATATTCCTAACCCTGGTAACATAAAAGTTAGGATTGCCAATGGTGATTTATCTGTTGTGGCAGGAACTAGAACCATTCATATTGCTCCAAATAGCATTCTTAAATCAGTCCTTCATGTTCCTACATTAACTTGCAACTTTTTATTTGTTAGCAAGTTAGCAAAGGATCTAAATTGCTTGGTACAATTCTCACATAGTGATTGTCTGTTTCAGGATCATTTGGGGAAAAGGATTGGCAGCGCGAAAGAACGCAAAGGACTCTATTAATTTGATAAGGATTTCGGTGTGATTAAACAAGATCTATCTACTGTTTTTTATTTTCCTTCGATATCTGATGTTCAGAAAATAATGTTATGGCATTATGGGTTAGGCCATCCAAAGTTTTTTTATTTAAAACGTTTGTTTCTAGATCTTGCTCATAATAAAGAGCTTGTGAATTTACAATGTGAGGTGTGTCAGTTAGCCAAGCATCATCGTGCCACTTTTAGCCCTCAACCATATAAATCTTCCAAACCTTTTGCAATAATCCATAGTGACATTTAGGGTCCCTCTCGTCTCAAAAATCAAAAGGGCTTTAAATGGTTCATCACTTTTATTGATGATCGTACTAGAATATGTTGAGTGTATTTAATGAAAGAAAAATCAGATTCTGAACAAATTTCATGCCATGATTAAGACTCAATTTCAAGGGGCATTATAAATTTTACACACTGATAATGGGAAAGAGTATTTTAACTTGATACTTGGGAATTATCTTCTAGACCATGGAATGATATATTAAAGCTCATGCATTAACACCACCCAACAAAATGGAATTGCTGAGAGAAAATCATCATCTTCTTAAGGTTGCCCGATCCATAATGTTTGCCTCAAATGTCCCAAAAGTGTTTTGGTGTGATGCCATTCTTACTGCAACATACTTGAACAATAGAATGCCTAAGCGTATCCTCAATTATGAAACTCCACTCAAAACCTTTTTGAAACTTTTCCCTCAAACTCGGTTGTTCACTACTCTGTCCCTCAAAGTCTTCGGCTGCATCTCATTTGTTCAATATCACTTACCGAATAGGACAAAGTTAGATCCAAAATCTTTAAAGTGCATTTTTTTGGGGTATTCGTCGACTCAAAAGGGTTACAAGTGTTTTTCACGAGAAAAACAAAGGTATTTTGTTTCTATGGATGTTACATTTTTTGAAAATTGTCCCTTATATGCCAAAAATTCCCTTTAGAGGGAGAATAAAAATACACAGGAAAATAATTTTTGGGAACTTGCTTTACCTATTTGTTCACCACCTCACACTGAATTTTAAAAATAAACAGCTCTTCACCATCCTATTCTCCACAAATACCACCTCACACCGAACCTGAAAAAATAAATAGCATGCCTCTTACTCATCCTAAAAACACGGAAACTGTCACCTAAAAAAATTTCAATTGAGCCTGTGATGCATTCAAACTAGAACAATTTGCCAACAAGGGGAGAATCTTAACAGTAGAATGAGCTGATTGTTTATTCAAGCAGAAAAAGGCATCTGAGGATAGAAGAATCTGTGGCTCCTTTGCATATCCAAGAATTTGAACCGAAACCTATAACAAGTATGAAACCCTCTACTTCTTTGCCTGAAATAAAAGATATTGACCTTCCAATTGCCTTAAGGAAGGGTGTTCGATCATGCACTTAACACCCTATTTCCCACAATGTTTCATATGACCATTTGTTCCCTATTGCTCGAGTCTTTTTTACTAATCTTTCAGCTGTTAAGATTCCACAAGACATTGAGGAAGCCCTGAGGATTCCAAAATGGAAGCAAGCAGTCTTAGAAGGAATGCATGCTCTTGAAAAGAATAGAACATGGGAAATTGTGAAGAAGCCAGCAGGAAAATCTCTAGTTGGTTGTAAATGGGTGTTTACAGTTAAATGCAACTCCAATGGCATAGTAGATCGACACAAAGCCAGGTTGGTGACAAAAGGATTTACACAGACATATGGCATTGATTATCAAGAGACCTTTGCTCCAGTTGTGAAGTTGAATACTGTCCGGATTTTGTTGTCCATTATAGAGAACCTTGACAGGAAATTACAACAATTAGATGTAAAAAATGCCTTTCGCAATGGAGATTTAGAAAAGAAAGTTTACATAAAGCTTCCACCAGGTTTTGACAAAGGTGGAGAGTCCTAAAGAGTCTGTAAGCTAAGGAAATCCCTTTATGATCTGAAGCAATCACTTAGAGCAGGTTTGAGATATTCACCAAAGCAATCCTACGACAAGGTTACAAGCAGACTCAGACCGATCATACCTTATTTTTCACAACATACGAATAGTAAAGTAGCAATACTCATTGTTTATGTCGATGTCATAATTCTCACTGGAGATGATAAAGATGAAATGATTAGATTAAAGAAGAACTTGGAAAGCGAGTTTGAGATTAAAGATTTGGGTCAATTAAGGTATTTTTTGAGAATGGAAGTACTGAGGAACAGGTCTAGAATTTCTGTTTCCCAAAAAAAGTATATACTCGATCTGTTGGCAGAAACAGGCTTGCTAGGAAGCCGACCTACTGAAACACCAATAGATCCGAGTAACAAACTAGGAAAATGTCATGATGGAGCTCCGATTGATAAAAGGAGATATCAGCATCTAGTAGAAAAACTTATTTACTTGTCCCATACTAGAGCTGACATCACATTTACAGTAGTATTGTTAGTCAGTTTATGCATTCACCATGCAAAGCAAACCTGGAAGCTGTCTACCGAATACTGAAATACTTGAAAAGGACAGCTGGTAGGGGACTATTCTTCAAAAAGAATTCCAAGAGAAGTATAGAAGCATTTATAGATGCAAATTGGACTGGAGCCATTGATGATAAAAAATCAACCTCAAGATATTGTACCTTTGTGGGGGGGGGGGAATTAGATAACTTAGAGGAGCAAGAAGTAGTCTGTTGTTTCTAGGACCAGTGCAGAAGCTGAGTTCAGGGCAGTGGCTCAAAGAATATGTGAATTATTATGGCTAAAAATGATGTTAGAAGGGCTCAAGGTGACTAAGGAAGAACCTATGAAACTTTTCTGTGATAACAAAGTTGCAATTAACATCTCTCATAATCCAGTGCACCACGATCGAACCAAGCATGTCGAGATAGATCGACATTTTATCAAAGAAAAGATCGAGAAAAGGATTATTTGCATGTCCTATGTCACTTCAACAAGCTGCAGATTTGTTGACTAAGAGTCTTTCTAGGCCAATTTTTAAGAAACTAATCAACAAGCTGGGTATGATGAATGTGTTCAGCCCAACTTGAGGGGGAGTGTTGAATAATTTGAAGATTTTGTGATATCTTCCGTAATTAATTTGCAAAGATATCTTAGGATCTTTTCATATTATTATTTCTTATCTCTTAGAGCTATTTTAGGAAGTTATCTTCTTAATTGATTTTGTTGTTCCTATCTTTTAGGCTTGAAATTATACGTATGGTGTTAGAAGAATCTGTAATCAGCACTAAAAGAAATAAGAAGCTTTGCTGTTTTTGCCTTCATTTTTTCTCCTATTTTCGTCTACAAAAACCAAAGCTTTTTTGTAGTTTAAAACTGGCAGGGAGTCTAATAGGTTGCAGGTGTGGAGCAGGACCTCAGAATTTCTTGGTTCATGGTTTATTTGGTGTAGATGTTCAATCACAAACTGCCCAGTGCTCAGCTTAGCCAAAGGAACAACAGGATCACGGAAGACATAAAAACTACCAGTGTTTCACATAATAGAAAAGCAGATAGTTGAAACATCCAATTTAAACTTCTTTCAGATCGCAGTCCGCATATTGATTACTAGAACAATGGTTTAGCTCCACTTATCTAATATAAATTTGCTGTTGAATCAAAGAGGTCACCAAAGGAGACCAGGCTAAATTTTATAACTAATAATAGTCCTAGGAAAGAAACACCTAGAAGCATTTGCAGGTAAAATCAAAACTAAATAAAACCTTGGATCCCCATAGTGCAATAAACTGTTCAGAACGCAAGAGCTAAGAAAAATATATGGCGTAATCTACTGAATAGTTGAAATATTAAAAAATTGAACTGAATGTATTGTCGGATGGAAAAATTGAAGAATTAAATGAATAATTCATACAGTACCTAACGGAAAAATAAAAAAATTATATGAATAATTCATACGGTACCTAATGACATAATTTCCTTTATTATCAAAAGGACACGGCAACGAAAATGCACGATCCTTCGTAAGAAACAAAAATTTGTCGGACGAAACAGGGACAGTGATGGGTGACTGCAAACAAAGTTGACAAGCAATGTCTTATTATCAGGCAAATAAATCTAATTATAAAACTACTGCACGTCTCACAGTGATAATCCATCTCATTATGGTAGTGTTTCATATTATTTCATGTTCAATATATTCCACATCAGTAAATAAGTCATTTGAAGTTCCTCACATTCTGGTGCAGAAAAATGGATCGCATGCAGAAAACACTAAAGACTTGGATTTCCTCTTCAATTTAAAGAATAATAATATTAGGACCTATTAATAATTACACCTAACAAAATTGGATGATTTTTGTTTCCTCAAGGGAAAAATTTCTCTTAATGATCTAAAACATTCAGCAAGCCAGAAGTATCTAACAATCCAAGTTTACTCTAATTTTCACTGTATCCCAGATGGCCATAGAAGGTAGAAAACATATGCAACATTTTTAATGAGGTAGGTCTAGTTTCATTCCTAACATTGCCAGATTTTCACGCAGCAAACTTAGTTAATGGATGATCACAAAATTGAAAAATAAACAGTATACTATTACTATACATGCAGGACTAAAGAGCAGACCTCCAGTAAAATATAATGGGAAAACTAAGAGGGAGAATGAATACCTCTTCCTGTTTCCACTGAGGAAGAAGTTCATTTAGTGCCCGAGGTTCAAAAACATTCCCAGAAAGGATGTGTGCGCCTATTGCCACAAACACATTGAGCTAGAAATGTCAGAGCATGATGAGCTACATGCAATTCTAAAATTTAATACAACCACAAGAACCAGCAGCAACAAAATAAAAACTAAAAGAATGGTATAGAACCAAAAAGAACTGTTTATCTAATAACAAACACATAACTGAAAAACAGAGTTGACAAAATCTATAGCACGAATGAAATCATGCCATCAACCAGGAACCATTCACTCTCTGTCAACTTTGCTGCACTTCCCAGTTGAAATATTCTACCATAGACAAATTTTTCTCTTGGGACTAAAAAAGACCAATCTATCTCAAGAACAATTTTCCTCGTGCTATCCATAATTGGTGATACAGTTACTTTTCCAGACATTGTATCCATTTATAATTTCCTTTACCTCTTCTTTGTCCTTGCATTGCATATCAGTATATCATTCACCTACACTATCAATTCCACATATGTATAGATACATTCTTTACGCAATTCTATAAAGAAGCAAACCTGAGAAATTTATCAACATTCTCTAAACAACGCCATCAGGCCCCCCCTCTCCCCCCCCCCCCACCAAAAAAAAAAAATAGAACCTTTCAGATACAAATCAAAATCACCTAATAATTATTCCAATTACTGAAGTTGAAATCCATCAAAATAATAGAGAAACATAACAACTTCGGCTCCTCTTCCACAACACAAGACAGACAAATCAGATAGTATCTATTTAAGATTCTTTAACTCATGGTTGTCCTTGCATTGCACATTAGTATATAAATCCTCTCCATCATCAACAACAACACACAAACACACACACACACACACACACACATGAGAAAAATTGAAAAAACGGGAACTTTATCAACATTCTTAAATCAATACCTAATTCCCTTTAGGATAACATTTCGCTCAAACTTTCCACGTAGCCAAAAAAACTAGAATATGTCGCAAAAATCATCAAAGTACTACAGAACCATACCAACTTCGGCTCCTTTCTCCACAACACAGACAGACAAATCAACATCTTTTTCACGACACAGTTGCTTCAACCGTATGGCAGCTGACAAACCCGCAGGTCCTGCCCCAACAATAACGACGTCGTACTCAATCGATTCCCTGCCTGGTTCACTACATAAACTCCTAGATTGGGTCCCAAAACTCTGGCTTCCCAGAAACCCACCTCCCTCCCTACCAAAATTCCTCAAACCGGGAAATTTGGGCCAATGCCCAGGTGAGAAAAGCCGTCTGAAACCAACTTGGAAGCCTGAAAAGCTTGGATTATGACTCCAATGGCGAACCTGAGAATACCCATTTGAGCTAGCGGGACTTGGAATCTCCTGAGGAAACCCAGATGGATTTTTTACGTGGGAAGAGATTGAGCTCGAGGTTTTTGAATCGCAGATATGGGTTTCTAAGGAATTCGATGAAGAAAGTGGTGTTAAGCTTGGATTCCTAAGAGAGCTGGATTTGGATAGAAATCTTCGCATAGTTGAGGAAACAATAGATTTAGAGGTGTGGAGTGAAATAAGAACGATGAGTCTCTGTTTTGAATAATGTAAGAGAGTTTCAAGACGTTTAAATCTGCATCTCAAGTAGTGAGAAATTCTGGTTAAAGTGGGAAATTAAGATATGATCGTTTGATGCCAACTGACGTGGGTGCCATTCCAGTGTCTATCGGGTTAATTATTATAATGCATTGTTTCTTTCTTTCTCTCTTTATTTTTTTTTTTTTTCCTTTTCAAGATGTTAATCCATACTGGAAGCAAATGAAAACAAAGACAAATAGAAAGGAAAATCCATAAAATTAATTAATAATACTGCATTTATCTTGTTGGCTGTTAATGGTGAGATTATACAATTGGAAGTAATTCTCTCTCGTTACCGTAATCCCTTCATCCTAGTGCAGACGGGCAGGTCAGTATTTGTCAAATCTTAATTCATTAAAGATAAGGGAAATTTTTACTAATTTTTTAAAGTAATAATTTTACCAATTTAACTAGCTAGTAGGCCTCGTTTGAAGGATCGAATAAGACTTCGGGACTGGACTCTTCTTCTTCCCAAATTTAGCCCAAATAGAATCCAGTCCTGACCTTTTTTTTTTTTTCAAGATAATTTAAAAATTGGCCCTTTTTTAAACTTATTTAATAAATGACTGTTTTATAATTTATTTTGATAATAGCCATTTTTTAGTTTATTTATTTTTATAAAGTACATCAATTTTTCAAAAAGTAAATCAATATATTTTTGATATACTGAAAAACAGTTATTTTTTAAATAATTTTCAAATTTTGATAATTTTTTAATAATATCTTAAAAACAGTCACATTACAAACTATGATCCAAAATTTGACTATTTAGCTAAAAAGACCTAAGATTAAGGATTTGCATGAATATAATTTTGTTTCGTATTGTTTATTTTTTAAAAATAAAAAAAAATAGCTAGATCTTCTCAAGAATTTGATTGAAAAAATTTTTGCCTTCTCTTTTATTCAGGAAAATAAAAAAATAAAAAATAAAAATATATCCAAACAAGCCCTAAATAATATCATCGAGAACTTGCATTTATTTAGTCCTAGCCAAAGAACAAAGTGATGAGTCTTTCTTCTTCTTTTTTTCTTTTCTTTTCCTTAAAACCTTTTTTTTTTGATTAATTTTATCTTCGGTTTTGTCTTTATACATTTTATTTCATTTTTTCAATAATAAGTCTTTTATATACATCATATTTCTTAAATATAAATTCAAAATATATTATTTTATTTGACTATAATTTGATTTTATCTCGCTTATATATAAAATATATGTTTTCTTATCTTAAAAATAAAATACGACTAAAATTCTATTTTTTAATATATATTTATGTTATAGTCAGCTGTTGTACTAAACACAATATAGTACTAAACAATCCAATCAAGTTCAATCCAATTTAGTCCTAATTAATAATGAGATTTTAAGCCAAATTACCGAATTTTGGATCATTGCATTTTTCAAATATTGTTAAAATAGTGGCTAAATTTTGGATCATTGCATTTTTCAAACATTGTTAAAGTAGTGGCTGAATTTTGAAACTTTTTTTTTTTTTATAAAATAGTCATTTTTCATATTTAGTAGATCAAAATATATTGATTTATTTTGGATAAAATTATTTTTTTTTGGAAAAGTGATTTATTTTGTATAAAATTTATTTATTTTTTAAAAAATTGATCAACTAAAATTGAGCATTTATCATAATCAAAATATAAAATGGCTATTTATTAAATATGTGTAAAAAATGGTTCTTTTTAAAATTGATTTATATATTAAAAAAAGATATTTCTTATGAATACTCGTTAATAATCCAATCCAATCTAATCCAATCATATTTGCCAAATGAGCCGAATTCTATTCTTATTTGAAAGTTACTAAGGTTTCATTTTGAAAAGAAAAAAAAAATCACTCGAGGAATAGAAAACAAAATGAAATTATCACATGAATGTCTTCTGTCTATTTTGAGCTAATTATTTTTATAGGATATAATGTCATAATGATGACTTAAAGATGATATCAAGAATTTGAACTTGATCCCAGCACTTCCCTCTAAAAATAGGTTGATTTTGGGCCGAGTCTACGTAGATTTTGATCATTCATGTATTTCTGTCTATTCGTTAGGAAACAAGCCATGGTTCTAAGAAATTATAAGCTCTCAACTTGTTTTTTTTTNTATATTTATATATATATATAAACTTAAGATCCTTCATGTATTGCATCTTCTTTTTTGACTAGGAAGCTAATTTGACAGCAAAGCCTAAAAAGCTACTCTTACTATCTTACATTCTAATCTGACTAGTGACCACAATATATAGAACATTTTGATGAACTACTAAAGGGTCTTTTGTCAATCCTAAATCCTCGCCTACAATTCAAGGGGGGAAAAATGCTCAACTACAATGACTTAAGACATGCTTAAAAAAATAAGGTTAAACATTGTGCTTTCACCTCATAATTGTGTACTTGACAAATTTTGCAGCATGTATAGGTTAGTAAAAGTAGTTCTAGAAACACTTATTAATGACAAAGAGACAAAAAGCTACAATAGGAAACCCATCCTTCGTCATCTACTTATCAAGATTAGTACAGAATTCATAAGTCGGGCTAACCTTAAATTTTTGAAATAACCACTGTTAAACAACAAATATAAACATCAAGAAATACTTTGTCCTAAACCAACATCAAAATAAGAATCTAAGGGTAAGGAAGTGTGGCAATATGGTTATGAGCCACAGTTCCAATCCATAGTTTCCCCTTCACTTCTCTAACTTCACTCACAAGTTTCATCACCACTCCCTTTCTGTCCTCAAGAACTTCAAGAATCTCTCCCTTGTCGTCGAAGAGCGAGATGACTGTGTACATCTTCATCCCCATCAGTCGTGCCAAGAATCTCATTGGGATTGGCAAGCGGAAGTAGACACTCCTTATCCATGGATTGTGACTCAACACCTCTTGTACCGCAGTGCGGCAGCAGTCTATGGCAACCCAGAATTGACCTTTCTCATTTATTCTCACATTGTCTGGAAATCCTGGCAAGTTGGCAACTAGTTCCACATATCCTGTTTTCGGACCCTTTAGCCAATATTTCACCAGCCTATTGATATCATAAAAGGTTGGTGAGTAGAAAGAAGTTGTACTTGATGAACATAATATGGTACCAGGCAATTGCGCACGATGCCAAGTTATGGACTAAACTAAGGGCCTTCATAACCAACATATAAATGGGACAATCTAGTTTAGTATAGATTTTGGAACACTAAAATCATTTTTCCTAGAATCCAATTTCATTGACCTTATGGTAAAAGTGCATAAAATGCAATGCCTTCTCACATTTCCTTCAAAAAACTGTAAAAACTGGCTTTTTAACTTATGTTTCTTAGAAGTAAAATTAGTGTATTTACCAAAAACTGACCCCAGCTGACTACATTAAACTAGACAGTTTTGACCCAAAAAATAAGAATAACTTCTAACTTACATAGAAAGGGTGTATGATGACAACACAAATGCATGCAATTAGAACCAAACTGTAACACTTTCAGAGAGATGGTAGACTAATGGAACATTTATATTCTTACTAGTCTTGATGGTGGGAAATTGTGAAACATAGAGATAAGAATTTGGGTCAAATTGTAGTAGAGAAACTTGGAATGTTAATAGGGTGGTGATTTATGATTATGCATAGTATGAATAAATGCATGTGGATAGGTAATGGATCGATTCTACTCTATTGGCTTTGACAAACTAATATCACTATCCAAGTGAATAAAAGAGTGAGGCACAAGATGATTACCTGCAGTTGGTGGTTTCAGTAAAGAGTAAGAAAGTCTGGTCTCTAGATATCTGTACCCCATTAGGAAAAGCCAAGCCATTTAGTACAACATAGGTTATTTTAGTAGGAGGATCATATCTGAGAAGCCTGCCAGTGGATTCTCCTTCCAATAATATAAAGAAATGATCCCTGAAAATAAAGTTTCCTCAATATTAAAATCCTATGGAAGCCAAATAAAGAAAATTTGAGTCATTTGAGTACTTTCTATTGTATCTCTGGCTAGTGTCTGTGAAGAAGATAGAGCCATTGCTGTGAATGTCAAGGTCATTGGCAAAGAGTATCGGCTTTCCTTCGACGTGGGTTGCTAGAGGAGTGGCAATTCCCCCTTCAGGTCCAACAACCAAGACCCCATAATATGCATCAGCAATGTACAAATCTCCACTCTCTTTGTCAAACCTTAAGCCGAGGGGACGACCACATCTCTTCTCAACTTTCCATTGCTTAGTTGTGGTTGAGCCAGTGCCTTTAACACAAAGTTTCTCTGACCTTTTAAGAGACACATTCAGTATAATTAGCTTAAATTGAGGAAACTTTTACCAATAAAATGTGCATAAGAATTGATCTTTTTTCAAGTCAAGAAGCAAAGTTACCCTACTCATTATTTGATCACAATCACGTGAAAAATTTAGCCTAGCAAGTAATTGACATTCAAACCTACATATTATCTTAATTAAAGCATATTACTAGATCTGTATTACGATGATTAAAGGGCATTGTAAAATCACAAGTTCTTCTAGACTACATAGATAACATTGTACTAGAATTGGTAAAATCCAAATGCTTGAGATAAAATTCTCTCATTCTAATCATCAAGGACCAACCTAGCAAAAACTTAGGTGGGATGCAATTCGCTGGATTCATACGATAACAAACTCTGACTTCAAAAGAAACACTTATTTGTGAAATACCTGTGAAATGACTTCTCAAAAAATTTAATTTGCAAAATAGCCTTCTCGGTCACTCTAAATGACCAACTTTTTGCTAGTTTCATTTTTTAATGTTGTAATTTTTTGGCAAACTGTAATAACAATTCATAACACATTAATGAAAAATAATAACCACTTTGGGTTCTTCTTTTTTTCTGGGAAAAGGGAAAAAAAAGTAAAAGGTAAAACTACACACCAATTTGGGGTTACAAGAGCAAATGTCTCCCATCCCACATCTTTGCCCATCCATCTAACAATGCGTCCATCAGCCAAGCCAGTATAAGGGCCACGTCCCAAATGGTCAAACTCCAAAGATTCAGGCCCAAAAACTTCACCTTCAAACTCCAACTTCCCAAGCCCAAGTCGGCTCTGGTTGTCACTAGGCCAATTCTTCATGACTTGCTTGTATGGAGCAATGCTGTGCTTCACAGGCCTGAACTCACGTCCTCCAATAGGACCCATCTGAAAGGGGTCCATGATAACCAAACCTAATACCAGAACTAGCAGAATGAGAATTGGATGCTGCAAAAAAGTATCCTCTTTGAGTTGGTTTTTCTTCTCCATGGGAGGGTGCTTGGAGAGAGAGAGTAATAATGCCAATATGGGGTTGATATGTGTGTTGTGGCCAAGAGTAAACATAAAAACTTGGGTGTTTGTTATTTTGAGGTGTTAAGGGAGAGAAAACTACTTAGGTTGGGATAGGATTTCATGCATTAGAAAGTTGATTTGCATGCATTATATGTGATTTTATTTTTGTCATGTGGTTGAGAGTAGGTGGCCTATTAGTTGGCCTTGGTTTTTTGCATTCTTGTTGTTGTTGAGGAACAGAGTAACGGTATTGTTTCTATTCAAGTAAAGTAGATAATAAATTTCAGTGACAAAATGTTACACACACATGATAAAACAAATATCTTCACTAATCTCTTAATTAATATTTCTTACATATAGATTAACTTTATGATTGTTACTTCCTTCGTATTATAGAATTTAGTAATTATATGTGGTCTCATTCTCGGCATGATTTTGAATATTATACACGTAGCACAAAGCTTCATTTTGCATAAGATATGATGGAAAGCATACAAAAGACTTAGAAGAATAACTAAGTTGGCAAGAATGATCTCCACTACTATTGAACTTTCCCTCTTTTTACATTCGATGCCTCTATTCGGGTAAGCCTCACTTCAATAAAAGGTAGATAGAGATTCATTAAACATTAATCTTCTCAGTGTGCTAGGAATCTCATTCATTATCAATGACATGAATGACGTGACATGACATGATATATGATTTGTCATCGTTTAATTGAAATTAAATTTGTCATTTGAATTAATTTTGTCATTGGAATTAATTTTGTCATTGTTCAACTCGAGAGTTAGAATTTATCATTAGTAATTTAAAAATATTCATTTTAAATGCTAACAAATCACATATCACGTCAAGTGATATTAAAAAGTAGGATCCTAAACATTATCCACTATCATTGTCAGAGAAAATATAATGTTCACATTTTGTGGGATTTTAACTTGTATTGATGAGGCATACTTAGCTAAAATATACTTTAGTAGAATATATATTAAGTTCAAATTTAGTGTGTCGTTATAATATGCATTGTATTATTATTTTAGGTTGTATTGTATTATATTATTACATTATAATACTATGTTTGGTTTTGAATTGTATTAGGATGTTGCGTTAAAGTTTATTTTTTTTAAGTACCACTTTTAGAAACTAATTTAGAATAATACCATTTTGAAAAAATTATCTAGAAAAATAGCACTTCTAAAATTACCATTTTTAAAAGTTATTTTTTTTAAAATGCAATTTTAAAAATTTATTTAGAAATATCACTTTTTAAAATTTATTTAGAAAACACTATTTTTAAAATGGATAAAGTAACGTGAGAGAAATGAATGAGAGAGAAATTAAATAAAGATAAAGTGATAAGAGAGAAATTAAGGATATAGAACAATACAATTTTATACACATATTTTTTCTAGTAATTGTCCATATTGTATTAAATTTTGATGTTGTACTAAATAATACAATATCAAAATACAATCAAATATAATATTGTGTTTAATTTACGATATAAAGTTCTTATACTATGTACTTAACATGACCTAAAAGACTTCTTTTATTGAAACTTCAAATGAATAATCTCTTTAACTCATGACCTAAGAAACTTTTTTTATCTAAACTTCAAATGGATAATCTCTTTGACTCATGACCAAGTGTATTTGTAATGGGACCGTAAACCCCTTTCTTTCATAAATGTGAGCAAATTTTCTTTATTCCTAAATTGTGCTAAACTAATATTTCAAATTTTCAATTATTAAAATATAATTAGTACAAGGACAATTTTGTAATCAAGTACTTGTATTCAACTTCTCCTGATCTAAATAGCCCCCACCCCCCCTTCTTCTGGCCTAAACAAAAATAACTAAATAATAATGTACATTAAATTATTATAATAGCTTTATTCTCCTTGGAAATCTTATTTGTTGCAATAGTATTCTTCAAATTTGTAAATTATTTAGAAAAGTGAATATAAAACTCTTCAAGCTAAAAAATGAAAAAATAATGAAAACAAAAGTAAAAGAAGAGTCCTTAAAAAAAAATAGTAAATAAGAGACATGAAGCCCTAAGCCATAAAGAATGATATTATTGGCATTGGTCGCAAAGCCCGGCAGCTCATATCCCAAACAGTTCCCAATTCCCATCTAAGTTTTAGAGTGGATTATGTGATGCAAAATACGTTGAAAATAATTCTTTCGAAAAAGCCTTGAAGTTCTGTAAGACTATAACTCAAAATCTAATATTATTAATTGATCACAATGCTATTAAACTTTTTATGCTTATCAAGTCATGCTTTACCTTGTCTACTTATGATTATGAAGTGTGAATAGCTATTGTGTGATAAAATTATGTTACGTTTGGATAATGTTTATTTTGGGAAAAGAAATTACTGAGGCACTAAGTTATTTCACACTAGTCACAACGCTATATATATCGGACTTATCATTCTTCTTACAAGGATTTAAAACTTATATAGAATTAAATGTTATTGCGTGCTGAGACTTCAGGATACATTATCCTCTCTCAAGGATTTTAAACTTGTACAGAATTTAATGCGATATGCTATTGTGTAGAGATGTCAAATGAGTTAGGCTGTCTATTTGGCACGAGAGCACAACACGAAAAGATCTGTGTCATGTACGACACGCCACAAGGTGACTTTTGGTCATGCCAAGTACGTCACCAGGAATTGTATCGTGCTAGGCTTTAGTTTTTGGGCATTATCGACTGGCACGTCATGACATGACCTTAGGCACAAACACGACACAACCTAAAAAACACAACTTTGAATACTTTAAAAAATATCTATTTTTATTTGTTAAATTATTTATATTTGTAAGTTTTGTATGTATTTTTGGTTTTTACTTATTAATGAACTCACTTTTGTTGTTTTTTCTTTTTAAAAAAATTTTTAATTAGTGATTTTTAATTGAATATATTTTTTTTCAAATGATTAGGGTATATTACATATTTTAATTATTATTATAGTTTGATTATTATTTTAAATCAAAATATAATTATTTTATTAAATATTTTTTGAAATTATAAAATATTGACTGTCATAACAATTTAATAGATCGATCGAATATGCGCATAAAGATACGCTAGCACGTTTGGTACACTATGTTCGACACGATAAAGGCCTAGCACAAGCAGGGCACGAAATGTGGTTGTGCCTGTAGGTCGTGCTGATTCTAGAATTTTGAAATTTGGGTCATCACGACTACAACTATGATACGATGTTTTGTCAAGCCGTGCTAAGCACGATACGAAACACAAACGGGTTTATCTTCCATGGGCCAGACTAGCACGACATGACTTATTTGACATCTTTACGAGTATTGTATGCTGAAACATTAGTATGCATTAAGTCATCAAAGAAAATAACTTTATCAAGGCTTTATTTATTTATTTTTCTTGAATAATAGATCTTTTAAATACTATTCTGTAGTAATGATTCTCCTGTGGTATTGAAATTGAACCAAACTCTTTAGTAAACCCAGCGAAGGAAAGTCGACTATTCTTCTAGCAGGGGAGTGCTAGGGGTAGATAGTTGCATGCTGAGTTGCTGTGACAATCTCTAGCTTATGTTCTTAACTCGTGTCATTGACTAGGCTCCTCTTGTTAGCCCAACAAGTTACTGAAGTTGAACCTAGCTCTTTAGTAGTAGAGGAAGATAGATTGTTAGCTAATGCAATTTCACCACCATATTTAGGTTGCTTGCCTTTGTTTTTATGAAATGATATTTTGATAAAGAATAAGCAAATTGCTTGGGTGCATTATCTTTTTTATGAAATGATCTTTTGATTAAGAATAAGCAAATTGCTTGGGTGCATTATCTTCCTTGGCTGAGGTAGTTAACTTAAAATATATGTTACATGAGTAAAAAGAGATCTAGAATTCGTAAGAAGCACAATTTGTATTTTATCATGTTTTTATTTTTTTCTCCCCTATTTCTTTAGATGTTTTAGTTCAATTTACAAACATCATAATTAATCAAAAGAAACTATGAATTGTTTTACACAACCAATGTGTTCCCATAGTTGTTGCTTTTTTTTTTTTTTTTTAAGCTACTTACCCTTAAGATAAGACTGCATTGAAACTTTTCTTATATATCAATGGGTAAAATAATACATTGAGATTTGAATATTTTGCAATTTAAAATTTGAAGTTTGGACTCTATAAAATAAAATTCTGAAATTAAGAATTTATGAAAATTAATACTTGGCTTTTTGAATAACTTTAACCGATAAAAAATAATAATATTTTCAAAATTAAAGAGAATTATAAGAATTAATCTAATTTTAATTAATGATAATATTGTTTTTTTGTCACAAAAACTGGTCAAAATTTTGATTTGAGATATTAATGTTTATAAATTGTTAATCTTAAATATTATTTTGTTGAGTTCAATTTTTAGAGTTTAAATAGTAGAACACTCAGATTTTAGGTATTTGTTTTGTAGTTCACCCGATACCGATAGCAATTTATAAAGGATGATGACAAATCAAAGATGAGAATGCTTAAACAATCAATTTTTTATTTTTATTTTATATTTTTTGCTATGAGAAATTCAAGAAACAATTGTAGTTAATTGCCATTACCTACAGTGAGAAGGTGGAACTTGATACGTCTAAGCAAATTTACCACTGGTTATATTGAGAATCAAACAAAGACATTTGCAGCCAATGTATCGTTTCAAAGTTCGTAGGAAAATATATATATATATATGATATATATATATATAAAATTCCAAGTATTAGAATATGGATGTAGTTTGTTGATACCAAAAGTTAGTATAACAACGACATTGATAGTTTATAGAAAAAATAAAAAATAAAAATAAAATAATAACAAATGATTTTAGAGTAGTTCATCATTTCGAACAAAGTGTCTACATTTATTATAGTTGGTATTATTTTCTCAGTATACTAGTTACAATAGAGTTTTCTATTGAAGTCTTTTTTTTTTCTCAGGAGCCTTGTATTTATAGGCACGAGGAAATAGGTGTATACTAGTTACAATAGAGTTTTCTATTGAAGTCTTTTTTTGTCTCAGGAGTCTTGTATTTATAGGCATGAGAAAATAGGTTCCCTATTGTAAATGAGATCTTTCCCAATATCAAAAAGATTACATTAAATACGAATTTAAATTTATATTTATCTCTCCTAAAATCTAATAAAATATTTATTGGAATAATCTTATCTCTTAAATTCCAAATTTAATCCCTAATATCTTAGAGATTTGAATTTTGGATAGAGAAAATCTTGGGACAAAAATCTAGTCTCTATCTTCGAACAGATGTGAATTTGATGCATAACAATTGCCCTCTAATTCTTGGTATCACTTTATGTAGCAAGAACTTGTTTGCTTTCTTGGTCTACTCAGGTTGCTTCTTCTTGCAAGGTGAAAGAGGACATCGAACCACTGCTCCTTTGTCTACTTATATTTGTTGCTAGCTGATAATGGGGGTCAAGGTAAGAGATTGAATATTTTTGCCGAGTTTATTTTCTTCGGGAATGTCTTATTTGTCGAATTTCTACCATGATTGCTTGCATTATACTTAAGATAATTGTATTTCTTTTCATGCTATGAGTAGCTTAGTTTTTACATATACTTGAAGAAAGTGTTTATCCTTCATAGTATAAAATAAGCAGTTGGACCTAGCCATAATTTTGTTTTCAAATTGTTTCGTTTAACCTTTAATTTATTGTTGAAGGCTCAATTTTATTCTAGTACTTATCACGATCTATGAACATGATCCAACTACCTCGAACATGGTAATTTTTTAATCTTTAACTCTTCGAGCACCCGAACACATGAACACTCGATTGCTCAAAAATTCGAGCACTCAAACCTCAAACATGCGAAATCTCGAACCTCAAACCTCGAGCACTCGAATACGAGAACATTCGAACACACTTACGTTCGAACTATAGTACTAGAACGTGATTATTTGTGTTTCACTACACATTATACCTCTATAGTCTCAAAGTGATAAAGTAACATGAAACTAATTATTGAAAGAGTTTTACTTAGACAAATCCAAAAATGAACTTATCATTATTCGAGTAGAATCGTTATAATGAAAGGAAAAATACAAGACTTAATAATACTTTCTATATCTATGTTTATTTTTCGTTCTTTCTCCAAGAGGTCAAGATTTCTTTGAAAAAACTCGTAATCAGTCTCCTAGTTGTAAGCTCCCACTCTTTGAGTTTCTACTTCAAATTCTACTAGGATCATTGCTATTATGCCATATGTCTTCTTGAATGGAGTAATCCTGAACTGTGTTATTATTTGACATGATCTTCTCTAGAACTTTAAATCTGTACATTACATATGTTGCGACGAATCTAATAACTTTACTCAAAGTGATTGGCCTTATGGACTTTGCTTTTAAATGTTTATCTCGGTAGTTCGTATTTTATGGCAATGGGAAAAACTTGGTCGCATTGTTGTATATAGTAATTCATATCCTTTCTCCTCGTTGGCTATTACATCCTCTAAGCACATCTTTTAAAGTCTGTCCCTCCAGAATAGTTACCATGCAACATGGTGGGACTAAGAAACCTTGTCGATGTAACTCATTATCGCATCTGGCTTCTTCTTCCCAGTGGGTAGCTTGTCATCCTTTAAATAAGGATAGATTAGATTTATTCAGGATGACTTTATTTTTAGATCTATTCAGGATAACTTTATTTTTTCTCGTTCAATTGGAATTAAGCAAGCTCTTATACAAGTCTAGTCTTCTTCTCCCCGTCGATCACATGAGAATCTAGGTTCTAATCGATTTAGCCATGATCTCGTGATCTACAGTTCACACATTTAGGCCTTTTTCTTAGCGGTCCTGATTGACTGGTTGTAACATTTATGAGCTTTTTACTGCTCACCTTGTAGTACTCTAACTATTTCTAGAGTTAGGAACTTCATCACCAAGTAATGGATCGAGGTGATGGCCTTCAGTTCTTGAAGGGACGATATTCCAAGACTGCATTGTAGGCCATTAGACAATCTACCATGAGAAAATCAAACATGACTATTGTCTGTTGAGATCATGCTTTCACAGTGAGTGCGAGCTGAATTACACCCATGAGCAGGACGTTGTTACTAATGAAGTCATAAAGCTTGGCTATAGTTGGCTTCAAGCATTGTACGCCCAATCTCATATTCTATTTGGGTACGTTGGGCGAGCGAGTAGACGATCTAGATGGTCGGTGCAACAGTTTGGAGACTGAGGATACAGAGGTTCATAGCGGCATCAAAGATGTACTTGGCAGGCTAGAAGCCGACTTAAGGCGCAATATCGAGTCCCTTCATTCGAAGATTGCCAAGGTATGAGATCTCTTCCAAAGAGAACTCACTAATATTTTCCTTAAAGTAGATTAGATGAGTGGTCATCTTGCTTTGTACAAGCGAGCGGTGGTCACAGGGGTGACTACCACAATAACCATTGAGGTAAGAAAGATTGAGGTGCTTAAACTAAAGATCTTCAATGGTACTCAAAATGCTCGGGAAGTTAAGAACTTCCTATGGGGACTCAAGAAATACTTTTAGACCGTCGGTGTGACAGACAATACTGGTAAAATTCGTAATATTACCTTGTATCTAACCGATAATACTATGCTATGGTTGAGGCGGAGATACAGAGAGATGCAATGAGTAGTGTGCATCATAGTCATATTTAATGATTTTAAGATAGAGTTTAAGAGGTAATTCTTCTCTGAGAATGTCGAAGAGGAGGCAAGAGGTTGTCTTTACTGCCTCAAATAATTTGGCAGTGTTAGAGACCACATGAAAGAATTTACCACACTCTTGCTCAAAGTCCCTAACACTTTAAATAAAGATGCCTTGTTTGTGTTCATGGATAGTCTTCAGAATTGAACTAAGTTAGAGCTCAAGCATCGTGGTGTCCAGGACTTGGCTGATGCTATTACTGTAGCTGAGAGCCTTGTTGATTACTCTACCAACAAAGACCCTTCTAAGATCAAAGACGAGAAGGTTGGTGGAGCAAAGAGTGGGAAAGAGCAAACAAAAGGAGAAAAATGGAATAAAGATAGTTCCTCCTATAAGCATAAGGACAATGGTAAGGAGAAGGAAGATCGTGACTTCTCTAAGCCAAGAGTCAAGTACTTCCTTTGTGATGGGCCTCACTAGGCATGTGAGTGTCCTAAGAAGAAAGCTCTCAATGCCTTAATTGCCTCCGAGCTAAGCCAAGAGGAGGTGATAGAGAAGATGATGATGCATATATTGGTTCTTTGGAACTCCTTAATGCCTTACAATCGGCCTCTAAGTCACAAGCTAAGGGCCTATTCTTTATGGATGCAACAATCAATGATAAGGCCACTAAAGCCTTGGTTGACACGGGTACATCCCACAACTTCATCTCTGTTAAGGAAGCTAGGCAGTTGGGCTTGTTGGTGTCCAATGGAGGAGGCTCTCTCAAGGTAGTAAATTCAGTGACATGCCTCATCCATGGAGTTGCTCATGGTGTCAAGGCTATCCTAGGTACATAGGCTGGCTAACTTTACTTATTAGTGGTACTAATAGATGATTTTATGATGGTGCATGGTTTGGAGTTCCTTGATGTAGTGCAGGTATTCCCTATTCTTTTTGCCAACTCTATGTGGATCATGGATGGTGAAAAGGCTTGTGTGTTACCAACGGAGTAATCTATGAAAGCAAAAAATAAAGTACTCTCTGCACTTCAATTCAAGAAGGGCTTAAGAAGGGAGGAGGATAGTTACTTGGCCATCCTAAAAGAGCATAATGATGAAGAGTTGGAACCTCAAGGTAACTTACCCATGGAGGTACAAGCTGTCTTGGATGAATTCTAAGATGTGATGCTTGACGCCCTGCTCAAGAAACTTCCACTTAGGAGGGAAGTGATTCATGAAATTGAGCTTGAACCAGGTATGAGGCCATCCCTGATGAGTCCCTATCGAATGGCCCCTCTAAAGTTAGCAGAACTTCGAAAATAACTAAAAGAATTGCTTGATGCGAGTTTCATCAAGACCTCCAAAGCTCCTTTCGATGCCCCGGTGTTGTTCAAAAAGAAGAAAGATAGCTCATTAAGGATGTGCATTAATTACCGGGCTCTTGACAAGGTGATAGTGAAGAACAAGTACCCCATCCCACTGATTGTCGACTTGTTCGATCAACTTGGGAACGCTAGATACTTCTCGAAACTTGATCTGCACTCAAGATACTACCAAGTGCATATAGTAGAGGGAGATGAGCCCAAGATTATGTGCGTGATAAGGTTTAGTACTTACGAGTTCTTAGTCAGGCCATTTGGTATTACCAATGCACCTGCTACCTTTTGCACCCTTATGAATAAGATATTCTATCCCTACCTCAATTGGTTCATGGTAATCTACCTTGATGATATAATTATCTATAGCAAGACCATAGAAGAATACCTAAAACATTTGAGGAAGATGTTCAAGATCTTAAGGGAGAATCAATTATTTATCAAAAAGGAGAAGTGCACCTTCGCCTAAGAGGAAATGATGTTCCTAGGGCATAAGATAAAGGATGAGAAACTTATGATAGATAAAGCCAAGGTGTAAGCCATCCAAGAGTGGGAACTTTCTACTAAGGTGCCAGAGTTAAGATCTTTCCTTAGACTTGTGAACTACTATAGGCGGTTCATCAAGTCCTACTCAGTAAGAGCAGTGCCACTTACTAACTTGCTCAAGAAAAAAAAGTCTTGGGAGTGGATACCTGAGTGTCAAGTTTCATTCGAAGACTTGAAGAAGGTGGTAAGCGAAGAGCAAGTTCTCAGTTTTCCTGACCACTCTAAGACTTATGTGCTTCATACGGATGCCTCTGACTTTGCGATTGACGGAGTACTAATGCAAGAAGGGCATCCGATTATTTATGAAAGTAGCAAGCTCAATAACACCGAGAAATGCTACACGGTGCAAGAAAAAGAGATGACTATCATTATCCACTGCTTAAGAGTATGGTAACATTACTTGATCGGCACTCACTTTATGATCATGACTGACAATGTAGCCACAAGCTACTTTTAAACTCAAAAAAAGTTGAGTCCCAAGTAAGCTCGGTGATAAGATTTCTTGGAAGAATTTGATTATAGACTTGAATATAAGCCTGGGAAGGCCAATATGATAGCAGATGCCCTAAGTAGAAAGGTAAAGCTGGTCGTCTTAAGCAGGCCCAATAGTACCTTGATAGAGAAAATCAAGGAAGGACTAGAACAAGATATTCTTACAAAGAGCCTGCTGCCCCTATACTAAAGGAAGAAAAGACGAGACACTTTTGGCTGAGTAACAGACTTCTCTATACTAAAGGCAATCGACTCTATGTGCCTAAGTGAGGGAGCTTGAGGAAAGAGCTTATTAAAGAGTGCCACGATTCTCTGTGGTCTGGTCACCAGGTCAGAAACACACTCTTGCTCTTATGAAAGCTGTCTACTGTTAGTTTCAACTAATGGATGATGTTGAGGCCTATGCACGAACTTATCTTGTGTGCCAATAAGATAAGGTGGATTGTTAGAACCTTTCCCTATTCTTGAGAGGCTATGAAAGAGTGTTTCTATGGATTTTATCACTAGCTTGCCAAAGTTTACCAAAGTCAGAGGGTTTTGGTAGCATTATAGTGATGGTTGATCACTTTAGTAAGCGTGCCACTTTCATACCTGCTTCACCTGATTGCCCCACTGACGAGATCGTACAACTCTTTATGAAGTATATTGTAAAGCATTAGGGAGTCCCGTCAAATATCGTAAGTGATCATAATCTCTGATTCACTGGAAAGTTTTGGACAGAATTGTTCAAGTTGATGGGTTCAGACTTGAACTTTTCTACTAGCTTTCACTCCCAAAGTGATTGCCAGACGAAAAGGGTGAATGCCTTGCTGGAGCTATACTTGAGACACTTTGTAAGTGCTAACCAAAATGATTGGGCAAAATTACTTGATGTAGCCCAATTTTTCTTTAACCTCTAGAGGAATGAGTCCACGGTTAAAACCCCCTTTGAGATAGTCATAGGTCAACAACCTATGACTCCACATGCCTTAACGACAAATTATGATGGGAAGAGTCCAACGACATTCCAGTTTGCTAAGGCATGGCATGAACAAGCGGAGTTGGCTAGGACATATATGAATAAGGCTTCTAAAAGAATGAAAAAGTAGGCCGACAAAAAGAGGAGGCATATTGACTACCAAAAGAGGGATTTAGTTCTTATCAAGCTGTTGCTCCAATAATTTAAAACTTTAAAGAAGGTGCATAAAGGGTTGGTGTTCAAGTACCAAGGTCTATTTTTGGTACTCAAGTGTATAGATAAGGCCTCCTACAAGCTTCAACTCCCTGCCAAGTTAAAGATTTTCCTTGTCTTCCATGTTAACATGCTAAAACCATACCATGGAGATGAGAAATATCCTTCAAGGGGCGAGTCCGAAAGGGCTCCTACTATGGTGGTAACCTCTTTTGATAGAGAGGTGGAATGTATTCTTGCTGATCTCTTGATCTGCCGATGTGGTGTTCCTAATTATCGAGAATACCTAGTGAAATAGAAGAATTTGCTCGAGACCGAAGCTAGCTGGGAGTATAAGGATACCTTATGGTAATTCAAAAACTATATCAAGCGATTCAAAGTCAATGGCGTGACAGGGACGTCGCAAACTTGAGTAAGGGAGAGTGTTATGCCTCACTCATTTGGCTCTTTAAAATCCAAATATTGCTGCCCATACCTCTAAGATCCTTTATAGATACTGCTTACCCAATAGGATAGAGGAAGGCCTTATAACGTGATGAACACTTCTAGAATGATCAAGAAAAGTTTTAGCCATGTTAGAAGACTCTAGATGACGCTACTAAGTCTTTGAAGGTTTTAGACAAGGCCGAATGATACGAGATGGGGTAAGACAGTCTTAGAAACTCCTAGAATAACTTGGAAGAGGCAAGATGGTGGGTAAACCTCCTAGAAGAATGTAGGTCATGCTTGTTCTAGATTTCTCCATGTAAATATCCTTGTAGATATTACTAATTTATTTGGGAATATTCTAGACCCTTTGTAAGAACATACCATTTGGTACAATCATAACTCTTAATTGGTTTAGGCTTTGTCTATATAAAAGACCCATTGAATTCATTTGTACATAAGTCTCATTTGTGAGAGTTGTAAGTATTCTAAGAGTAATACAAAGCTTTCACTCACTCAAATTCTCTTATCTTTTATCACTTTATCTCAAAGCGTACTCTAAGTCCTTTTCTTGAGTGTTGGTAGGCTGACTTAGTGCGATAGACTATGCTAAGTACTTGACAATTGTCTAGTTTAAGGATAGAGTTATGACAGTAGGCTACTATGTTCTTAAAATAAGAAACACAATAGCGAATTCCTCCTCAAACACGATGTAATATTATGAATAACCACAAATGCATCACATTCAACTAACTTGACAACTAAACCATAAGAACCAGCTAATAAAAGCCCATTATGAATGGATATGAGTTCAGATTGATGCGTAGAAAGAGTACCATCATACCTTCTATAAGCCCAAAAAATAACGTAGCCTGTGTGATTTCTTATACAACACCATTGCCTGTAGCACCCCGAAATAAATGAAGCATCTATATTTAACTTTAAATTCCCTTCCCTAAGAGGCACCCAATGAAGATCAGCATGAGTAGAAACAAAGACATTACCTTGCATATAGGAAAACAAAGAATAACTAGACAAAATTTGATTAGTGGACTCCACAATTTAAGTAGTTCAAGAAGTAAAATTATCAAAAACCAATCTATTCCTTGAACACCATATGCTCTACTTTATACAGCCAAAGATCTCCAAATTATCCAACGATAAATATTAGGCAGGAAAAATGTAAAGAGAATCAAAGGTAAACTCATTAAAGTGAGATAGGTTTGACCAAATGGAACATAAATCCCAGACTTGAGAAGCAAAGAACAACACCACAAAGCATGAAAAAAAGTTTTAGCAGTGTCTTTATACCATAGGCACCATGCAGAATAATTGATATTCCTCTTCCACAAATTAGTCCTTATTGGAAGAGTCGTCCAAAAACATATCTTGATTTTTACAGGTAACTTAGTTTTTCATAAATATTGCCACCAATGGAAGGAAGCTCCTGTAGAGGAGCTAGAAGCATCAAAGAGAAGGGGTCGAGCCAAATGATTCCTCAATTTTACAATATATTTGCCTGAGGACTCATAATGCCAAATAAGTTTGTCCTCCATTCATGAAGAACCAAGAGGAATATGCCTAATAAGCTCCACATCAATAGGAAGAAAATATTTATTTGAAAAAGGTACATTCCGATGCTCCCCCAAATTAAGGTCAACAACTCTCCGAGAATCAGAAAAATGGTCAAGAAAAGTAATTGGTAGAAATGTGATCGGTCTGGGCAGCCAAGGATCTTTGGAAAGGCTAATGGAAGAACTATTCTCACCTTCCAATGCACATCACACTTCACCAACTCTATCCCCCAAACTATACTCCTCCAAACAAATGAAACTTTAGAACTAGCAGTGATATCCATAACTGAACTCCGAGAATAATACTTTGCTTTCAAATCTTAGGACATAAGTGAGTTTGGAAATAAATTAGGTGCCAAGCTTGTTTAGCCATCATAGCTAGATTAAACTCATTTAAAGCCCGAAAGCCAATACCATTATCTCTTTTTGGCTGACATGGAAGATTTCAACTAGTCCAATAAATCTTAAAATCATTCTCTTTTCCACTGTACAAAAAATTACTAATCATAGATTCAAGTTCCCTACAAAGGGTAAAAGGAACTATGAAAATACTTATAGTATAAGTTGTATTTGATTGCATTACCACTTTGATTAGGACTTCTTTTCCCTCAATAGAAAACAACCCATTATGCCAGCTTTTCAACTTATTTCGAACTTTTTCTTTTACACTATTTGAAGTATGCCGCTTGTTCTGCCCAATAATAGTTGGGAGTCCCAGATATTTCTCATGAGATTGACTAGTTTCCATTCCCAAACAATCAAGAATCTCGTATTGAAGTTCAGAGCCAACATTAGGACTAAAGGTAACCTTGGATTTAGCCATATTAATTTTTTGGCCGAAGCTACTTTATACAAAGAAATGATTCTTGTTACTTCAGATTACTCACCAAGCATAGCTTTACAGAAGATTAAGCTGTCATCTGCATTAAAAAAAAAAAGGTGCCTAAGTTTTAGACCACCCTAGGAGTAAACAAAAACATGGAGTGCTTGATGAGAGATTGCACTACAAAAAAGGGAATATAACCCTTCAGCATAGATAAGGAAAAGGTAGGGGGCAATGGACACCCCTGATGAATACCATGACTCGATACAATTCTCCCGCGATCAATTCTATTAATTAGAATAGCAAAGCTTGAAGGTTCCAAGCAATCCCTGATAACTACAATCCAATGCCTAGAAAAGCCCAACCTGGACAACATGAAATAAAGAAATTACTCATATCAAGTTTAACAGCAAAACTCATTCTTCCACCTTTCTTTAGATAAAAGGGCGTAGAGCTTCAAAAGTAATCACAACATTATCAAAGATAAGCCTATCAGAAAGAAAGGCACTCTACTTATCAGAAAAAATGTCAGATATCACACTTTTAGCCTATCAGATATCACACTAATGGGCTAGCATGACACGATGCAATTATAAGCTGGCATGACACGATTAGTAACTGTGTCCGACACAATACGTCATGATTAATAACTGTACTTGGGCTGACATGGCACTTGCACGAGCATAGACACAACACATGGCATGACAGATACGAATAATAAGCACAATAAGTATGATTAAGAAAAATAATTAGTTTGTAAAAAAATACTTAAGTTAAATTTGTTTTAATTTTTTTGGGAATAGTTTTAACACAATAAATGTAAAAATCTTAGAAAAAAATAAAATTATATTTTCTTGATAAAAGTAATATATTATAAATATTGCGTCAATTTCTAGTTTTTTTAAAGTACAAAATTTTAAAAATTTATTAAGTTTTGGTCAAAGAGTTTAAAGATATTAAGAATCTAAAGCAAAACTCACCTCCAAGAACAAACTCTTAAATGGTTAAGAAAGAAAAATACAATTTAGGTAGTTGCTAATCATAATTTTTGAGTTATATATTTTGATTATACATGAAAAATAACCCAATATCAGAAATGGGCATGATTAGACATGGACGATACAATTATAGCACAAAGTCTCAAAAACGAGAACAATTAGGCACAAAAATAAATAAATACGATAATGATATATTAACAGCACAATTACAGTACAAAATCGGGCATGAGTATAATACGAGCACAGGCCCATAACGAGTTAAGTACAATATGAGACACAAATATGCTACAGCTAAATGTCCATCGGCTGACACGACATGACTAGTTAATATCTTTATACACTTCTCAAACAATTAGCTAAGGTTTTGGTAAGCGCTTTGTAAACAACTCTACAAAGACTAATCATTGATAACCATACTGTTGACGAGGACCCTTCAATTTTTGAATAAGCACCACATGTGTAGTATTAAAAGGATAAATAGATACCTCAACACGAAGCATTCTGAGACAAACAACAAGTAGATTATCCCTAACAATATCCCAACATTTCTGAAATTGAACTTGTGAAAATAATTGAATTTAATTAGATAGTGCAGATTTTGAACATCCGTAACTAAGATAATTTAATAAACTTATTCTCGGATAAGCTTTTATATAGTTTATTTTTAATTTTTCAGACGACATCTTAGTATATTTTTTTTCAAGTCTCGACGGAATGAGGGAAACTAAAATAAAATAGAAAAAAAATGAGAAAAGACACTTAGTTAGAGGAGAACATGAACCTAACCTCTCAAGAACTAAAAATAGAAACAAAACCCAAAGAAATCAGAAAACTTAGCGAAATCTATCTTCGCAATACAATCGTCATATACAAAAGGAGAAATAAAAGAAGGAGCGGTCCACCACCAGGTAGAACAAATTATGGAAGGTGCTCGAAAAGCCAAAAAATCAGTAACGCGATTACCCTCATAACAGATATGTGTTACGACGAGATACATATGAGCAATGTACCCCAAGACCTTAGACCAAGCTGATCTCTATAAAAAGAAACTTTTACAGAATGAGACAACAAAATAGATACCACATAAATGGAATCATTCTCCAACCAAAGGCGCTTCCAACCATATTTCCAGGCGAAGTTAATCGCATGAATCACCGTTGCCAACTCAGTCTCGAAAGCATAACCTATTCCTAAAGGAATAGAGAAACAACCACAAACAAAATCATGATATGTCCTAAACATCCTTGAGCATCCAGAAAGACCCAGAGTGTCAAAAGCAGAACCATCAATGTTGATCTTAAACCAAGAATGAGGAGGAGGCATCTGGACAACTTCAATAATATTTGGCACCTTTCGAGGCCTACTCTTAATACGAAGCTCCCTCAAAATCATAAGTTTTTTCACGGAATTAAACATAATATCTAAAATCAAAGACTCGACCTCTCTTCTAAAGCACTATAAGAGAACTAATACAAAATTAATGGATAGTTTTTTTTCCTCGAAAAAAGCTAAATTCTGAAAATGCTAAATAATCCAAAAAATAGAAACTAAACCAACTTTCTAGAAAGAACCAAATAAACGACTCAAAGAATAATATTGAGTTTTATCCCAAAGATCTACCACAATGCCCTCTAGAGAACTAGGAGTACGAAAGATGGATGACAAAGCTGACTGAAGTTGCTGGACAAAAGAATAATAAAGGAACAAATGTGATAAGTCTTCTATGGAAGAGCGACAAAAACAACAACAAAACAGTAGATTAACTACTTCAAATTAGTGTCAAGATATGAATTTGTAATAGATTTAAAATCTAAAGGTCAAAATTAATAATAACTAAAATATAATGTATAATTTGAACAGAGAGTCAAAAATACAAAATATAGAAGTGATAATATCCTTTTAATCAAATTGAAAATTGGGGAATAAAATGGTTACTATTACTACAACTAACTTTATTTCTTTAGAAAATGAAAATCAATTAAGAGGAATAGTGACATTATTATTTTATAATTATCCGATATATTTGTGCTAAGACGTCCGGCTTAACCGGTTGCTGGTCAAAACGTTTAATATATTTCCAAAAGAAGAGGAGAAGGGGAGCTCCTCCTCTTGAAAACGTGAGGCATTCCCCCAAGTAAATTACACTGCAAAGGCAAAACCCTAATTTTCTCGTCATCAATTCTTCTTCAATTAGGGCTTTGAGAACCACTCCGATCTCCCAGTACTCTCTTTCGACTCTCTAGGTGCCTTTTTTTTGTCAGAATTACGTATATAGTTAAGCGATTTATTAATTTGAATTGATTTTTCTGCGTACCTGTATGTGATCTTTTTCTTTTTTTTTTTTTTTTAAAAAAAAATGAGCTAGAGTTTAGTATTGATTTTATAAATGCGTTTATGTTCATTTCAATTTGCTTGGTTTAAATCTATTGTCTTTCTGAATTTTGGATGAAGTATTTGCATTTTGTTATTGATAATTTTAAGGCATATTTGTATATGTGTTTTTTAATTTGTAATTCTTTCTGGGGGTGAACAGGAGCAGATAAAAAAAATAAAGATTTTGATTATTTTTATGTAATGTCTGTTTTTAAATTTGTCTAAGTTATATTTTACATATGCCTTTCAATTCGTGATAGAGAGAGAAAGAGAGAAAGGGGAAATAGCACTATTTGGGCCTAATATATGACTTTAGATGTATTTATGTCTAGTTACGTTTGTTTAGTGTGTGATCTTTCAACATGGTGTATAACATATTACATATTTTGTTTAATAAGAATAAAAAAAAGGCCATTGAAAAGAGTGGTTGGGAAGTGTGGAATTTATCTTTTAATGGAAATTGGTGATCCTACTTTCTCAACTTTTTTTTTTAAAGAAAAAAAAAGAACAACTAGCTTGGACATGTTTGAAGAATTATTGTTCAAAATTAGTTCTGTGTTTGCTTTCTAATCAAGCAAGGTTCTTGTCTTCAGTTACGTAGGGAATTAATTAGATTAACCAAGTAGCATTGATACCCTTCTTTTTCAGGATCGAAATAGACTAGATTGACTATAATTCTTGCCTTAAAAAATGAGTGCATTAAATACATGCACAGTGTAGCATTCCACAAGTCTAGACCTTTTACTTAGCCAAAGTATGTTTCTGACCTTTCAAAAAAATAAAAGTTAGAATAAAATAAACTGTGTCTGTTCATACACTATGTAGCAATGTGGTCATTATCAATTACCAATTTGCATTGTTTTGAAACTTTCAGGCAAGCTAGCGTATGGAGTGTTATTTAGGACCACAGTTATTATTCTTTTCTTTTCCAGTGCTTGTTTACTACATCACCTGATAAGTTTCAATCAACCAAAGCAGATATCATATGGCCGGTACTGGTTGCAAAAACGAGCTTGGATGGATAGAGAGAGTGAAGTCAGGGGGAGCTGTTCCGCTTCGTGATCCAGAAAACTGTCCAAATGGTTGGGCTACTCCACCTGGTATCAAGTTCATGGTAAGAGGTCCAGAGTACTTTACAACCAAGGTTAAAATTCCTGCTGGTGAGTACCTTCTAAAGCCTCTTGGATTTGATTGGATTAAAAGTTCTTCAAAGATCGTAGATGTTTTAAACAATCCAAATAGCCGAGTCAGGAAAATCATAGAAGATGAGTTTTCAACAGGTGACAAGCCTTTCATATGGGCTTTCAATCTACAAGTCCCAAGCAAGGATAATTATAGTGCTGTAGCATACTTTACAACCTCAGATCCTATTCCTGAGGGATCTTTGATTTATCAGTTCTTGAAAGGTGATGACGGATTTAGGAATTCAAGGCTTAAATTGATTGCCAACATTGTCAAGGGGCCTTGGATTGTTAGAAAAGCAGTTGGAGAGCAGGCTATCTGCATAATTGGGCGTGCCCTGTCTTGTAAGTATAGTGTGGCAGAGAAATTTCTAGAAGTAGATGTGGATATTGGATCTTCCATGGTTGCAAGTGCAATAGTTCATCTGGCATTTGGTTACATCACAACATTAACTGTTGACATAGCCTTTCTCATTGAGAGCCAAACTGAATCTGAGCTTCCAGAACGGCTTTTAGGTGCTGTAAGATTTTCCGAGTTGAATCCTGCTTCAGCTGGGCCAATTGAACCCTTCTCTGATACAATTAGTGGTAATTTGCAGTCATCCCTGCCAACACGACTATGGAAGTCAATTGGGCAGGGGTTCTCCCACATTCTTCATCCAGGTGTCCAAGAAAGTGGCTCTTCCTCTGGCTCATCACACACCAATGGGACTGTCAATCATGAAGACACTCCTGAAAGCATTAAGAAATGGTAAGTTTCTGAATTGTGATCACATATAGATTTGCTATTAATACTATCAAAAGTTACCTAGCCTCGTTTTAACTCTAGGGAGATTAGCACACTGATGGGCCAGTCCTATAACTTGTCTTACCCTCTTTTATGATCACTTTTAGTTTTTGTAGCTTCCATAATTTCTCCTCTCGCTGCGTGAAGCAGAAAAACTCTAGATTTTCGATGCCTAATTCGAGGACTATTAACGTTTACTGATCTGCAAGATGCTGATAACAATGCTCAGATGTTCCTAGTGAATAGCCTGATCATAAGGATTAGTGGGATTTCACTTTCCATGACGTTGTTCTATTTTATAGATATTGTTGTGGACTTCGTTACAGTATCATTAGGACAGTATCATTGGGTTTGCAGTCCTGGCTTTGTTTGCCTGTCTTTGTTCTTGTGCCAAATTTGATTGTGACAGTTAGGTTTCCTGATCTTTTCTGAGTATAATCCCAGTATTAAATTTGTCTTGGATAGAAATTCTAGTTCAGGGAATGGTATGAGAAGACCTTTCTCTGCCTTCTTCGGGCAGAGCATTGCAGATGTCTCTTACTCGTCTCATGATTATGCATGCTACTTGATGTTACCATTTGACATGAATATCAATTTGGCGCATCAGATTTTATCCCCCTTTGTTGATCTTGTTTCATTTAGAGTTACACCCAAACATAAGACTTCTACCGAACTCAAAATTATAGCTGTTAAATATTTTTTTTACTCACCCTTTTTTTCCAATAAAATTCGGCCTTTGGCTTCTAACCATGTTTGGCTATGTCACAGATATGTCAAATGAAGACGAGGGTGCATGCCTGCTTAAAATGGAGGCTCCATTGAGGTTATTTGCACAGTACTGGTTCAAAATTTGTTTGAACCATTGACGATCTTATTTGCACAGTACTGACTCGTGTGTCGTCTGCTTGTTTTAAATTATCATAGCATTTGGGCAAATTTCTAGCTACATTTAGTATCTACCCATTTGGTGTATAGTCCATTTAGTGGCTTAAGGATTATATATATTAGATCCCCTTTATTAGTAATATAACTAAGTATTAGGGATAGACATATTAGATACAAATCTTCAATTGAATTTGTTTTCTTGTATATGAAAGTATTTATGCATCCGTTTTATTCAATTGACTTTAAGTCAATATTTTGTTACCATTTCTGCTCTTTTTAGCCCCTTCTGCGTTTAAATTTTCCTAGAGTTTGATCAAATTCAGAACTATCTTCAAGTATGAGCCCCATTCTTATGCTTGTTGTCTTTTATGACTTAGTTTATGTATAATTTTACCATGTTTAATTCCAAATTGTTTTAAAGAGCATTGGAAAAAAGAGGAAAAAATATGCTTCAACTCTTAATTTAAGTTAAGAAAAGAATGAAAGGAGTAAAAAAGTATAGTTTCAACATTAACGAAGTATAATTGGAACTTTAAAGAAAAAAGTATACTCTCAGGAGGAGTATTTAGCAAGTAGTTCTAAAAGGGAGGTAAAGAGTTTTGTGCCAAAAGGTAATGTTAAAATACATGTGTTTGTATCATCACAG
>JXTB01000099.1:121211-171640 GCA_002914805.1 Parasponia andersonii
CTCCCAGCCAGACCTATAACTTTCTGCAGAAAGAACGTCCACCTGCTTCTGGTACCTTATTTTCAACTTCTCCGCATCTGCCAGTCTGTCCTTCAGCGCCGCCAGCCTGAGCTCCGCCTGCCGCTGCGATAAGTCGACCAACAAAGAATTAATACCAGCGAGGTCCGCACAATGTTTACGAGATGCCTCCACCCGAATGCCCATCAGATTTTTATGGTCCAGAAAAAGATGTCGGTTTACCTCGTGGGACCGATCGAGCCTGCGTTGCAGAGCATGGGCTTCAAGTTTGGCCACCGCCTCAGCTTTCCTCGCTTTCTTGGCGTCCTCGACCGCCTAATCTCGAGCGATGAAGGCCAGTCCCATCTCTGCCCCCGCACTCTGAAGCTCTTGCTCTTTGATCCTCAGCTCGCCCTGACCCAACCTGGCGGCTTCGGAATGAGCAAGCTTGTCTACCTCCGCTTGAGCTAATCTCACCGCTAGCTCCTCGCTCCTGGCTTTCTCAACACTTATGGCATGCGCAACTGCGCTGCTAACCCTCGCTTCTTCGAGGCCTCGATATGTGTCAAAATCAGACCTCAATTCGGTGAGGGCGGCCTCGCTGCGCTCGGCTAGTGCGGAACGGGAGCTCAGCTCTTCGGTCAGACCCTTGACATGATTAGAGTAGAAAGACCGGATGGCGGACAGCTACGAGTTAAGCAACAAAGGAGGGGGTCGGCATTAGTCAAAGACATGGAAAAAATAGAAAAAACACCCAAGTATGACAAACCTGCGCGAGAGTGCGGGTGGTGAGAAGCTCGACGTTCTCTGGAGTAAGGGCCTCCAGCTCCGGCTCCATGGCTGGATCACCCCTTTGTGCAGTATTCACGCCCGGGGGGCGCGGCCCCCCCTCGACGGTCATTGGAGTATCCCCTCCATCCGTCGGGCACGCCTCCAGAGCAGGGGCAATTGGGACGGAGGAAGGCCCGGAGCCGTCAGGAGCGCCGTCGAGGACGGAGAGAGGCAGCACACCTCCTCTGGACTGGCTGCCGCGTGCTGACCGTTTCCTCCTTATAAGGGTCAGCGTCGCCCCATCGTCGTCACTATTGGACGAAAGGATGACCCTGCCCCTCTTCTCCACCCTGATCTCTTCCTCATTTGATGAACCAACCTCGTGTTGTCGTTTCGCGGGGACCGGAGGAGGAGAGGAGAGTCTGGATTTCAATCTCGGAGCTCCCCCACTGAGATCGGCGATCTCTCTACTGAGGCTAGCGACACTCGATTTCGAGCCGGAGTCAGGGGTGGGGGAGATCACTGCTGCAGACCCCTCGGTCGGACCAGGCGTCACCGTCGCTTCCCCGCGCGTGGTCAGAAAGGCAGGCGGCCCCCCGGCTGGAGACCCGCCGGTGTCGGGACGAGGAACCACTGATTCAGCTCCCCTCGTATGCACCGCGAGGTGCCTGCCAGCGGATGTTTTAACTTGAGCTTTTGACGCCGCAACTTTCCCTTTGATGGGAGAAGGTTCAGCAGATGGGCCCGTCTCAGAGCCTGTGGAAAACAGACGACGAAGTTAGTCTGCAGTTACGGTCCGACCCACGAAGATTCAAAGACTTAAAAATAAACTTACCCCTAACCCTTTTGGGGGCGGCGTTTTCTTCCTCGCGATACCTGATGCACTCCGCAGCCACCAGCCTCACGGCCTCCTCGAGTTCGTGGTTTGACGGCACTACCAGATCATTGGTGCCCGCCAGCTGGCTTAAGGCCGCAACCTGCCGACTCACCATAGTGATCCGGTCACTTTCGTCCCGGCGAAATCGGTTCAGGGTGGCGGCGTCGAGCCGACTCCTCAGATGCTTGGTGATGACCCAGGTATCTAAAGGAAAAGGGAGGTATGAGACCATCCTGGGCATCAGGTTCATCGTCAGGGGGTTGAGGATGGCTTGAATGTGCCGACATTCCCCCGGGGAGCTGAGGATAATGATCCCCTCCAGACTTTTGAGCCGCCCAGCCGACAGGTGCAGCTCGAACCTGCTTTCTTCTGCTGAGGCTGCACAGGGCAAAGTAACATGAGCAATGAAACCATGAGAGAACTCAGACCCAAAGGTCATAGTCCGATGCTTACTCTGCAAGAAGACTGAGGGGACTTGGAAATGTTCTCCGTTCACCCAAGGGGAGCACCACGCTCCTCCAACGGCATAAAGCCTGGCGTGAGAGTCCCATTGTTTGTCCGACCACGGCAATCCCCAAAAGATGTGGCGCCTAGGCAGCGGCTGGAGATAGAAGGTGGGGTAGGAGCTCTTCTTGGGAATGAGAACAAGTTTGTAAGCGTAGAAGACCACCTCCAGGTCGATGTGAGTGTTGTAGATAACTGACAGGGCAGAGAGCCCCATCAGAATCATAATCGCGTTGGCATTCAATTGCATTGGGTGGATTCCCGTCAGGGCAAAAAATTGATGGACTAGAGGGGGAAGAGGGAATCGCAGGCAATCCAGGTGCTTCCTGCCTAAAACGATGGTACCCTCGGGGGCGCAGGGCCGACGGTACCAGTCGGCAGGACCTTTGACTCGTTGAACCGTCACTCCTCCGGGGAAGCAGAGCTGCCTCCTCAATGAGTCTAATTCTGAGTCCGAAACAGATTGCAATTCCTGAGCTTGGTTCGAAGCCATTGTTCCGAAAGACGACTGGGAGAGTGAAAGTTTTTGGAAGATAAGGAAGCAGAAATCTTGAGGTGTTGAGAGATTGGGGCGATTGAAAATTTTGGTAAAATGGCAGATAAACACAATTGCGGTTTTTAAAGGAGGGAAGCCGAAAAGTTTTTCTGGAAGAGGAAAGAATAAAAGAAACCGGACAGTCAAAAATTCAAATTTCAAACAGTTCTCGTGATGAGAGATGGCGTATCACCGCATCGGGAAAAGGGTGCCACGTGCGTCCCTCAGGTTGGAGAAGCGAAGAGACGGTTTCCCCACTTGATAGACACGAATCTATCAAGTAGGGAAATGCGGGCAGTTGTGGGGCCCGTTCCTGAACCTTGTACCATGAGAAGGGCCACGCGGATCGCACGTGATCTCACCATCGGCCTTTGGGTCGTCCGAATTTAGGGAAGAGCCCATCATTGATCCCAAACGGTTCAGCCAGTCAGACCCCAACCACGCCAGCAGGCGGTCTGAGGCCCCATGGGTCTGCTGTCTGGAAACAGCGACCCTTACCTCAACAGTCGGAGGGGTCAGAAGCCCCAGGGTCCCCATAACTGATCCCAGACGGTCCATCCAGTCAGACTCCAACCACGACAGCTGGCGGTCTGAGGCCCCATGGATCTGCTGTCTGGAAACAGCGACCCTTACCTCAACAGTCGGAGGGGTCAGAAGCCCCAGGGTCCCCATAACTGATCCAGACGGTCCAGCCAGTCAGACCCCAACCACGACAGCTGGCGGTCTGAGGCCCCATGGATCTGCTGTCTGGGAACAGCGACCCTTACCTCAACAGTCGGAGGGGTCAGAAGCCCCAAGGGTCTTCAGACTGGATACAATGGAAAGTAGCCCCACAGTTCCAGACCCAGACAGAGCATTTAATGCGTTTCTGGGTAGGTGTGTGCGCAGGGACAAACCGTCCTGATAGAACGGTGATTTACCCAAATCTTGCTGCTGACAGATTGAAGCCGTAGAAGTCGGCGAAAATCAGGCCATGGTAACACAGAAGAGATCACAGAAATATCGGCCCGTCACGGTTAAAAAAGATTTGAGGTGAAAGGTACTCATTATTTTTCCAGAGATAGAGAATTATGCTATTCACTATCTGAGGATTACATATATTGAAGCCATGCGTTCCCGAGAGGGGCATGTCCGCACGAAAAGCTGATATATATAAAACAGCCTGTGAGCAACAAGAAAACAGACAAAGAGAAATCCATAGAAAAAGACATAGATATTCATACTGAAAGATTTTTTCTTGCTACCAAACACAAAGATAAATCACTGACTTAAGCATCGGAGAGTCTTTGCAGGTAGCCACCCCCGCCTCTCTGATCTTGCTTGGAGTTCAGAGAGCTTTGAGACAGCAAGGACACGTGAACAGTTGGAGAATCCAGCGTCAACAACAGGAGACACGTGGACGACTGGTGAGAAACCGCTCCAACACTATTATAGTTATTATGTAATAAAATTCAATACTAATCAGACTTGCATTATGGACGGGTTAAGTTAGCCCAACCGGCTTCACAAAACTTGTTTAAAGGACAAATTACCACATTCTTGGCTCTTGACTTTTGCTAAGTGTTATACTTTACCTAAGATAATTGACTTTGACATATTTTGCAAAAGTAGCCAAATTTTCCCCCAAAATTAGCCAAAATTGTCTCACTTTGTCCCAAATTAGCTTCTTGGTGATTAAATTGATGGAACATAGTGCTTTTGCTATTTAATTGGGCAAAATATGTTAAAATCAATTATCTTACGAGGTAACACTTGACAAAAGTCATGGGCTAAGATGGTATTTTATCCTTAAATAAAAAGGAAAATGTACTTGGATAGTCGTAATTTGGACTCAAGCTAAAATTGATTTTTCTAAGAGTGTCACAGTATTGAGTAACAAGTATTACATATTATATGAATATAAATTTATTATTTTTTTAGAACTAATCAGTAATCACACGTAATGTGACTCCCACCACATAACAATGTGATATTACCGAAAATGAAACATTCGTACAGAAGTCACTTTACTCCAAATTACTATTATCCAAGTCCATTTCTTAACTCATAAGACGATTGTGAACAAACAACTCATTTGTGACCCACATTTATTTTAACTTTCAAAAATAATATTTAAGGAAAACATATTATAGTCTAAAATTATTAAAAACCTATAATATTATATACAAATGCTATGTTGAAAATAAATTGATAACACGATTCAATAATAAAATAAAGCCTATCAAATAACTAAGAAGGCCGAATAGCTAAGGGCCTCTTACAAAAATATAGGAGAAAATATCATAAATAATCGTTTTATTAAGCATATTCTCATAAATATCCATTTTTGGAGAAATGGTGTACAAAACGGGTATTCAGTGTAAATTTCTCAAAATATAAGCCCAACATCCAAAAAATTGCAAAATCCTGGGTGGTGATCTGTCTTTGGAAAAATTCTGGATCAATTTAGAAAAAGTTCATTTTTCAGAAGTGCATTCTGAAAACTACAACTTTTGTAAGATATTTAGAGACATACCACTTTTTGTTAAAAAATCATACTTTTAAATAGTCTCAAGGTAACTAATTGGGTTATTTGGGGTAACCTATCAAGTTGCTTAAGGTAACTAGTTTGGTCATCTTAGATACAATGGCAGATTATTTCAAGTATCTCATTAATAAGTAAAAATCGTATTTTTCTAGAATTTGTTAAAAATGGTATTTTTCTACATAAATTTGGAATTTCAAATCTCGGGTTTTTTTTTTATTTTATTTTTTGTTGAAAAGTTTCCATATAAAATCAAATTTACTCATTAATTAACCAAACATTTATATCATCTAATATTTTAGTTAAAAATTTTCACTTTTTTTCTTTTCCCTTAAACAGTTAAAAATCATCAATTGAATCGACACATTTTTGTTATCCATAGGCAGTACACACAATCATTTTCATGTATGTTTAATCTAATATCATATAAAATTTAATTTGTTATATTGGTAATACAAGTCAAATTCGTGTGAAGCGGATCGAACTGATTTAGAGTAGCCTTTTCATTTGCATTCACCCATACCTATTTTTCTCAATCTTAAGTTATCTCTAACCCAAAACTCTATTTTGGGAGTAATTAAAATTCTAAAACGGAACAATTTTGTTCTATATATTTTTCTAATCTCTAATCTATTATTCCAAATACTATTGAAAAAAATACTCTCTACACAAAAAAAAAAAGAATATTCTCATACTCTTTTACCCAATTATCTTTTTTAAGTAGTCTTTTAGAATATATGTGAAAATTAACCTTTAATGGGGGCACTATTGGAAATTTGACAAAAAAAAAAAAAAAAAAAAAATAGTGCACAATGCTACATTATTAATGAAGCAGAACTATAATTGTTATTAAAGACGCAAAACTGTAGTTGTGCTTCATTTTGGCACAACAAATGCCCCCTGGTTGGAGCTCCTCGTTGAGCCAGAAATAAAGAAATCTCTATTTTAGAGGTTCGGTTGGAGATGCTCCAAGCCTTGTTTGAAGCATATAGTCATTTTGTCATTGAAATTGTCAACCTAGACACTATACATTCATTTGCATGGACCTTATGGCCCACTTGTTCGATAAAGCGGATTAACTTCGAAACTCTCATGGTCACAGATAAAACCCGATTCCTAACCGCACTCACGAGGTATTGAGTTCAAATTCCTAATTCCCAATTGTCGAAAAAAAAAAAAACTTCAAAACTCTCCAACAATGTAAAACATTTGACTCTCATTTATTAGTTTTTACTTCCAGCTAATTGCATTCCCATTCCCAGTGCAGAAAATGCTTTAGAAAAACCACCCCACCTTCGTTTGTGTAAAGAAAATTTATAAGGGAAATGTCCAAATATTTGATTTTAGGTTGCTCTTTTTTATTTTTTATTTTTCAAGTATTGACTTTCTTTTTTTTTTTTTTTAGGATAATTGATTCTATTAGTCTCTAAACTAAAGAAAAAATCTCACTTTATTCCTTAAATTATAAATTACATCGTATTCATCATTAAAATATTAAACATATGTCATTTTAGTCTTTTTGTTATACATTTTATTTGAAAATTATCAGAATGCGCACATTAGTTGTATTTCTCATTTTGTATTTGTGATTTCAACAAAAATATTTTAATTTAGACAGTTCTATATTACATTATTGTCTAATGTGCAACTAATTTTTGTTTAATCAATCATTTTTTAACTATTTTAATTCATGTTCTCATCTCTTTATAATGTTTGGACAATGCTTCGAATATGAAATAAGTACAACAGAATAACAAATATATTTATATGCTAATTCTGCTAAGAATAAAACTTAATATACAACCAAAAGGACTAAAATTAAATTTATTTACTAGTTTAAAGACCAAAATGACGCAATTTAAAGTTTAAAGACCAAGTGAGACTTTTGTCATAGTTGAGGACCAACAAAGGTAATTAAGACTTTTTCTTATAATGAATCTGATAATGTTGCTTAACCTGAATATATTTATAAAGTGTAACTTATTCCAACTCATTTTTAAAAAAAAAAAACAAAAATCCCTGCTTAAATCACACAAGTTTTTGTCTGCATGCAGGTTAGGATGTGTGGCAAGCTTCTATCTTAAATCCGGAATCAGAAAAAGAAATGCCAAAACTCTTCAGAAACTTGCAGAAACATCAGATTACAATTGAAATTTAAACTTGAAATCTTAGGATGGTCATCAAAGTTTTTATGTCTGACTCAAAAATGAAACTACTAACCAGCAATATCACAGTATTTTTATGGCTTCCAACTAGTGATTCTCTATTAGTATGGCATTCTCACCCTCTCCTTTTCATGATTGTTTTCACTAATATTCTGATCATAGATCCTACGAGTGCAATACAAATAGTTCGTACCAAGGTATCAATTGATAACTAGGCTCTGTTTGGATCCTGAATTCCTGGAGGAAAAATAATTGAGAGAGAAAAGTAAGAAGAAAAAAAAAAAGGCAAAAAATGTTTTCCCAAAATTATGTAGAACTCTATTTTGAAATTTTTCTTTTTACTTGATCAATTTGTCAAAATTCTATATACTAAAAAATGACATCAAATCTAACTCTCGCCTTTTCTGAAAAAAATTTCTATTATTATTATTATTATTATTATTTTTAAATCCAAACAAGAGAAAATAGGATCTCTTGATTTTTTTTTTTTCCCCCCCCTCAAACAATTCAGGTTCCAACCAAACAAGGCCGACGAAGAGGAAAAACAAATACAAAATATAAACTCTGCCAATACATGGTGGAAGCTTTCTAAAACAATCTTTACCTTAACTCTCAGTACGCAACCCTGAGAAACTTTAAAATCCTTTACAAAAGCAAGTAAAGCTTATCAACGAGGGTTTTTGTTTTTGATTTTTGATTTTTTTTTTTTTTGGTTTTTGATACTACAGATAGCCTTTTAGGCAAGCATGTGAATTATTGTGAACTCAACTCATCAAAGAAGTTTTCCTAGGTGATAACAAAAAAATAAATTTCCTAGGTGATAACAAAAAAATAAATTGGCCCAGGATTCTTCCCTACTTTATATGTTCTTTCAACTAGTACTCCCCCTTAAACAATAGGAAACTTTTCCGCTATCTAAATTCACAAAACCTCTTCCATGTGGGCCTATTTTTTCCACTGTATTGTTACCGATAACCCATCCTATGTAATGTAAAACCTTCTCTCCGCCTCCCATTCCCCCAACTCCGGAAACCCAAAATGGAAAAAGAAAGAACGAAAACAAATTATTATTTAGCTTTTATCACATATAAGTGCAACATCGTATATAACATCAACAATATCATTCTCACACAACTAAAAACTCCTTAAGCCAAAGTAATAGCTTCTTCTGAGAGATCCCATGACACACTTTCAAATAAAAACTCATAAATGCAAGATAGTGTAGCAAACTTGAATATAACCAATAAACAAATGAGGTGCATCTACATATAAAATGTCACCCTTCAGGGGGGACACAACGCAAATCAACAAATTAAAGTACTACCAGACCAAAAAAAGGAGGAAGAAAGTTTGTGCCTTAGAGTTTGCTCATTCTTCATTTAGCTGAAACAATGGGAAATGTAAGCCTAATATCTATCATACGGAATTCACCTTACTTCCACCACTTTAAGAAAACAGTCATAAATTCATATATGCTGCTCAAAATACAGCCACAAAGATCTAGTTGGTGTTTACAAAATTATACTCATTCAAAGAAGCACAGAAAACCAATTGCCATCAACCTTATATGTAAAGCGCACCTGCCACAGTGATGGGTTAAAGGTAGCACCTCAGAACTTTGATCAGGAGACCATAAACAGTCAGCACAACTGGCATGATCTAGATTCCAATGGCACAAATAGCAGCGTAAACTATGACCAGATAAGTTTGGCCAACCAAAACTGAAGTAAAACAGCACCTCCATGTCATCCCGGTTCAGGCCAAGATCACAGGACAATATACTACACAATCTCAGCAGCAGAGACAGGTAAAGTACTCATCTGCAATGTTCTACCATTTCCAGACGCAAGAAACCGAACGGATGGCAAAGAAGGATCTGTAACGGATTCAATCTCAAGAAAATTAAAATCATATGCACCAGATCGCTTCAAGCTGAAGACGAATACGAGTATAATCCATCCCAACATGGAAACTGCCCAAAAGTTGTTCATCCCATGAATCAAACCCCATGCAATGGCATACCCAACAATGATTCCAGACAAATGCCCAAGAAAACTTGCTTGAGGAACAATAATAGAAGTAAAAATAAGTGACTCAAACGGCGCAAAACTGATTGGAAGAGATAGAAACCCAAAAAGATCCAATTTCGACGATGGCTGCTTTACAGAGAGAATTGTCATCCACCCAAAAACAACACAAGAATATCCAACTGCTGTCACTCTCCTGAAATACTCGAGCTTGAATCTTTGAATCAGAAGATGGTACATCCCCAAAACTAGCACCCCAGATAGCACAGCCAGGACAAGCGTGTAATGGAGATAATATTCAACTCCAAGTCCCAAAGGCCCCAACTTTTCAACCACACCAAGACTCCAAAGTGCACTCATATTGAACACAAGATGAATAATGCTTATATGCGAAAAGGCCGAGGTTATAATCCTCCAATGGTGCCCTTCAATGGCGGTTTCATAACTCAAGCCCACATGAGAATACCCAATATTTTTTTTCTGAATGTAAAACCAGATAGCACTGCATATTCCTATAATACAACTTGTGGCTGGTTTTTCCAATATCTCATAAACCAAAGGCCTCCCCATTTATTCCACCCTTTACACAATATTTCCCCTAGAACCTCTCCTTAACACTCCCCAATTCTTCTACTTCGATTATGAAAATTCAATACTACAATTTCCACAACAACGCTAAACCCATAAAGAATCAAGAACCCTTTTGCTCTAAGAATCAAGATACACGCCACTCATACCATGAAAATACTCGAGTGTTTCTCAAAACCGAACTCAGAATCCATAAAATTTATGAACTTGCTGGATCTAAATCCCCTAAAAAAAGCTCAAAAATTCACCCAACTTTATTATATCAATGGGCATAAAACACTTTTCTAAGAAATGAATTCATTGAATTGAATCAATCAAAGAGCTCTACTTCTTCGAGAATCCACAAGTAGTTGCAGGGGAAACTTGTTTGGGAAACTTGTTTGGGCAACAATGGGAAACCCAAATTGAATAATCGATTTTCTTCAGTGTTGAGCAAAAAAGAGAGATATTTGGTTCACAGTAATCAAAGAATCAGAGGGATTCTTGGTAAAGGAGGCATAGAAGTTTCTCACCTGTTTGGTTTGGCTTCAAATCGATTTGTCTTCTTCTTCTTGGGGTTTGGATTTTCTGGGGCGTTCGGAGTTGTGTAGTGCACATCAACACAGATGACTCGAGGATTTTACGGAAACACCCCTAGTCCTCGAGCTCTCTGATTAATAATTTTAAGGGATAATATAAAAAACAACACAGTATTTTATAAAAACAAATCCGCACTTTTAAATTTATATCAAATTAAATATTTAATTTACATTTTCCTTTCAAATAGAATCGAGTTTATTTCCTTTCAAATGAAAAAAAAAAAAAATCCAATCAATTTATACTTTTTATGGGTTTTTCTTAAAAAATTTCAGATTAGAAGTACCAAAAATTAAAAAATCACACACGGATTGATTTTTCAAAAATTTTTAAATTGATTTAGAAAAATATTATTTTTAAAACTATTTAAAAAATGTTATTTTTTTAAATTGATATTTTTTCATAATACTCAATATAACCACTCAAGTTATTTATAGTAATCAATTTAGTTATTTGAAATAACTAATAAAGTTAATTCATGTAACTTGACTTTAAGTATCTCATAAATTAATAAAAAATATATTTTTTAAAATACTTTTAAAAGTTATATTTCATAATTAAATTTTGGATCTTTTCAAAATAATCTCAAATTTTGAGATTTCTCAATTTTTTTGAAATATTAATATAAAAAATCAAATTTTCTCTTTTTCTATTAAATAGAACCGAACCTACACTTATAGTCAAAAATTAGAACTGTTTTGTTTTTTTTTTAAAAAAAAAAACAACTTTACCTTTTAAACTAATAATACATATATTAAAATTAATAAATATTGAAATCAATTATTTTGGCCTTTCTTTTTAAAAAAAATAATTTCAGTAAAAAGAATTAAAATTAAAATTTTGTCCTTGTTTTCCCTTTTTAATATTTAAATATTTTGTATAATTTAAACTCATTTTAGCTTTAGTAATTATTATTTTTAGTTATAATGATTAAAAAAGGGGGAAAAAGAAGAGATTTTTTCTTTTAATTTTTGTCATTCTTTCCTTTTTTGAATTGTGTTGAATAATTTAAACTCTGGAAAGAAATTATATTTTTATTTTAACTTTTATGTTTTTATTTTTAAATTGGTAAGATTTTTTTTTATTTTTTTCCCATAAAATATAGTGGTTATCTCACTTTGCCCCTGAAACTATGAAAAGTCGTAATAATACCCCTTCCCTAAACGTTAAAAATGTCTTCGTTGTTAGTAAAGTTAACTGAACAAAACATGCACTGATCAGATGGCTTAATTTTCAAGGATAATGTACTAATAACACTTTTAACCTTTTTTTTTGCTTCAGAAAACATTGTTAATAAATTCAAGAACCAAACTCTTAATTAAAAAAAAATTAAAATTAAAGTTAAAATAAATGGTTCTTCTTCCTCCCGTCTCTTTGCTTCCCGGGACCATTTTGTTTCTCAACCTTAAACGACAGTTTTTTTCACAGCATGACCTTTTAAAAGTTTTGAAAGTGTTTATTAGACTCGAAACCTCCACTTTAATGAAACATATAGTTTCTCTATAATACCCTTAATTAATAATGGTAATTCATAAAATAAAAATAAAGCCACAAAATGAATAAATCCCTGAAAAAAGGGGGGAAAAAAGAGACAAAAATTGCAATCTATCTTCCATTGTTCTTCTCTTCTCTTAGCATCTGGATACGAGTGTCCTACCATTCCTAAGAGTTGAAGCAAGCATAATTTCAAGTCTGCGAGCTTTGAAAGCAAGGGCGAATTCATGTACTTTTCACACAGTGTAATATCAAATACACCATCTCATATCTATGAAATCTTGTTTAAAATAAGTTAAGATGTAGATGTTAGTAAGTTAAAGTTTAGTTTGTAAGTTATTTTTCCATGTTTAGAAAGTTAATTTTAAAAAAAGGCCTAACAATGTGGATTTGAGCTTGTGTTTTTTGTAAGAAATATGATCCTGGAAGAAGATGAATAGTAGTGCTTAATTGGTTTTCCAATCAAGCCTGATCGGATCCATTCGAGTGCTTTATGAAAGCGTAAATAGCTTGATTGGATTCGTTCTAAAGCTCATTATGCAATTCAACTAGTTCTAGTCGAGTCCGATTGGACCTATTCAAGTTGTATATCCACGCTATTCAAATTTTGTATCCGTGAATATACTACTTGAATAGATCTAATCGAGCTCGATTGGTCCGATTGAGCTTTTTAATTTATTATTATTTAACACATTTTAAAAATATTTTGATAAGTATTTTTTGTGACTACCAGTATTTGTCAATAATAATATTAAATTTATGTTGTATAAATGACTTATACAATAATATATGTTCAATATGATGATCAATGGAGGGAGAATGAAGAATCTTACGAGTGGTTACCAAAGAATACATAAATTATAATTCTTGTTTTTAACAAATATATTATTAAATTTTCTAAAGTGGTGCTTAAATTATATGAGAAGCTTGATGTGGACCAAAACAATACAAAATTGAAACTAAGTTACTTGATACGACATGTAAATGAAAAGTCTGAGCAAGAAGGATGGTAAACTCAGAGCGTTTCTTCATCACATATTGCAATACTTATACTTGCTTCCTTCTCAATCGAAAGCGGAAGCACATATGAGCAAGTTTGATAATAGTTGTAGAGATAATAAAATCGCATTTTAAAGTTCAAAAAGATACATTTAGTCAAAAATCAATAATGACTATTATTGGTACCAAAAATTTGTTAAATAACAGCAATTTAGGTCTAACAATGGGATTGTAATTCTAGTTAGTAAAACGGCAGCATAATAAGGAAAAGGACATGAATTTATAGTAGTTCAGTTGGAATTGAAGTAACCTACATTTATTTTTATGTAATTGTATTCTAAGAACTGATAAGATGAGATTTACAATAATCTCCTGGAGATTTCGACCTTTTTCTCTTATTTTTGATATCTGTATATAATGTTAGAAGTAATCGTAGTGGTTTTATTGTTGCGAACAAATGGGAGTAGTTGGGAAATGACATAGGATTGTCGGAAGTGGTTTAGTTTGTCCCCTATTATCTTGTTTATTATGCCATAATTGTTTTCTCAATAATTGAAGATACTGCTTATAATGGGTATGCTTGCATGTAATCAATTCGAGCTAGTCTTCTTGCATAATTTATGGCTGATATAGTTAAAAATGTGCCGCCCTTTTGAGTAAACACATCGATGAGTCTTTATGGGTACTATTTGAGCAATATAGAAAATAGGCACAACAACTATGATGCAAAACTACTATGTTCCAATAACATATTGAAAAGCTTGAAAGGAAAAAAATGCTCACAAACTTCTTAAGAATTCACCGGATTTGAGTTTTCAATTACTCCTAGTTATTTGTATATGGTTTGGAAGATGAATCTTAGCATAATCACACATGTAAAGGTTTCCAAAATATTTTAATATGGACTCGTATGAACTCAACTATCTCTATTTATGTCCAATTGAGCCCATTCAAGTTCGAAAAAAACTTGATTGGGTCTAGTTATACTCCAATCAGGTCCATTCAGGTTTTCTAGAATGTTTTAATGTGGATTCTTATGAACTTGACTGGCTACATTTATGCCCAACTAGGTCCACTTAAGCAAATCCAACTTAGTTCCATCGAACAATTTGACCCTAACCAGACCCACTTAAATTTGGCTCTAATTGAGTGTCAACCCAATTTGTTTCAAGTAGCTTACTTGTGATCTATTCACATAAAACATTACATTATTTATTAGGAATATTATTTATTAGGAATGAAAGGATTATGAACAAAAAATAATTACATTAATAACATTGTTTATTATTTTCAAATTACAAAATATATTTTATAACTTGATTGAATGAAACAATATTTGTAAAGATATATTGTAGACTACTTGTAATGAATCTTAGATGCTTTGACTGGGAGTTGCATCCAAGATAACCAAATCGATCTCATAAATCTTTCTTAAGAATTTTTTTAAAAAAATTGGATGAGAAAGAAATTATTTTAGGAATTGTAAAAAGGTAAATAATAAGAGTAATTCAATGGATACTAATATCTTACACAATCTTTGGTATAATATTTTAGTGTCCCAATCTTTACTCAAGTATTTTTGGTGTAACATTTCAGTTTCTTTACATAATTTTCAATTTTAATTCCTAACATCTAGAATATTATTCAAAATATATATTACAATATGATTATTTTCTTGGGGTATTCAACTGAACCAATCAACCATTTTTAGCTAATATTCTAACCAAACCAACTGAAATAAAAAAAGACTAATTTTATAAGATTTACAAACTACTTGATTGGACCTGATCAAAATATAACTGGATCTAGTTGATTTCTAATTGGGCACAAGCGAAGCCAATCGAATTCATAAGAGTCCATATTAAAATTTTCTGGAAAACCTGATGAGTGTGTTTTACAGTTATCTTTACTATCCTTTTGAGCATAAGAATTGCTCTTCTTTGAGCTCTTTTTACTTGTTTTGTTGTTTTTAATGTATATTTCAGATGAGAAGTCATTAAGAGGAGAATACTGACTTTTTAAGTGAAATCAGGCTAAATCATAGTAATTGTGATCAATTGCGAGTGAAGAAGGACGAACAACATCTCAGCAGTGTGTAGAAGCACCATTAAATGAGAATAAACTGGGCAGAACTAGGCACTGCAGCACCAGAAGTTCCATGAACTTGGCACTGCGACACCGTTTCCTAGTATTGTGGTGCCGGCACCACCCGCTCGATTGTCTTAGTTCCGTAGCGCTACAAAGTATAAAATATGTTGTTGAATTCTTTGATAGTGGCCAGTTGGCTTCTTGTATTTAAACTCGCTTGAACCCATCTGGAGAGTGGACACGATAGGGGAAAGAAAAATTGTAGTAACCAGAGGGTCCTAGAGCTACTCAAAGAAGAAAACAACACCAAGAAGAGGATTGAAAGAGGAGAAAACAAATTGGGAAGCTTCAAAAGAGTTTTTTTATCTATTACTCTTGTTTTTCTCTCTTTTAATTTTCTGCAAATGAATATGTATCAACCTTGTTGTATTTTTTTTTTATTCATTTTGTATGAATATGAGCTAAACTTATTTTCTAGGGAGGTAATTGAACCTCTAATGTAATCCAACTATTTAGTTTTCCTATATTATTTTTAATATCTATTGTTGAGTTAATTATCCTATCTTGAACTTAATACATCTATTTATTTAGCCACTAAATAGAATTGTGTTGTGAAACTTTTATGAACTTGGGAATGGGAGTTTAGGTTTGGATATAGATAGAACATCACAAGATTGTTTAGTGTAGGATGAGTTTGCATAGGATGAGAATATACTTATGTGACTTGTACATCTGTTATAAGAGAATTACCCAACTTAATGAATCTAGTCAATTTATGTTAGGAGTAACATTAACTCGTCTAGATATTTTCACTTATGTTTTGGAAAGGAGTTTGTGAATACATTAGAATTCTTGGTTGTCAATTCTAAATGGATATTTATATTGTGAAAAAAACTAGTAGTTGAAAGAGTTAGATGGTTGATTACATCTATTTCCATTCTTGCATTTTATATTGTTCTTTACTTTTTAATTTTTGTTCAAAATCAATCAATTATTATTGTTCGGATAAATTAGAAATTAGTTTGAATTAATAGTTATCAATTATAAATCAAATACTCTCTATGAGATAGATACTCTTTTATTTCTATATTAACCTATATACTTATAGTTTATGTGGTAGAAATAGTTTAACAAAAACTGACTAAACTGGATCCAATTGAGTTCGTAAGAGTCCACATTAAAATATTTTAAAAAATTTTGACTAGACCTGGACCCATTCGAGTTTCATTGGAGTCATTCGAGTTTCATTTGAGCTCGACAGGACCAGAGCATAAATAGAGTTAGTCGAGCTTATAAAAGTCATTATTAAAATTTTCTGGAAAATCTAACTGAACCTGATTGGACTGATCGGAGTATAATCGGATCCACTCCGATTCAGACTCCATCGCTACAACTAAATGATTTTTTGTCTGAACCATTCTGGTTGTAGAGGGAGAGAGGAAGTAGACCGACGACAACTGCTATCACGACGGTGACAACAAACTAGAGAGGAGTTCGATCGAGTGCTCTGTCTTCACTGTTTTTAACTCTCCAAACGCAGAAGAAGGAAGGGGAAGAAGAAGAAGAAGAAATGCCGGTTCATTTTTTCTTTTGTTGTGCCCCGGATGCCTCTTCTAATTTTGGTTTATTAAATGAGTTATACTAGCTTTTTGTTTTTAAAAATTTTAACAGTGAGTATAAGCGGGTTTTCTCCAAGTCACGTACGAAACAATAAAAAAACCAAAATTATTCTAGAATAAACTGATTATAACAAGGTCAGTATTTGAAAGTGCGCTTGCGAGAAGGTCATGGACCTAATTCTTCCTTGATTATTCGCGTCGACAACAGGCCCTAAGACGCTGGTTCGAACCCAGCGACGACAAACTACGATGGCGTTTCAAAACCAGTTTTCGCAAAGCTGAAGTTGTTGGCGGTGATCCACTGTAGATAGGGTGGATGGGGTTTTGTTCAAGGGATGAGACCCAATCATGTGTTGGATCAGATAAAGGCATTACTGAAGGACTTCGAGATCACGGCAGCGGAGGCCAACGAGTGCTGTTCAGGTTCCCTACGAGGCACAGGTGCTTGGCGGCCCACGTTTTTGGATTCGATGGAGTAGCTATGACCTTGAATACGAGCAAAAAAAGTTTCAGTTTCCGGGTAAAGGATGGGAAATTTTGGCACGAAAATGACACAATACTTTTGCGTATTGTGAAAGGAAAATATCTCGTGTAAATAAGGAAAAGAAACTTTAGTATCTGTTTGGAACCTAGATTTTGAGGAAGAACAAAAAAAAATTAGGAACGGATTTGCTTTTATTGGTGTTTGGAACTAAGAAAAAGAGAGGGGTCAAAAATAAGGAAAATTTAGGGGAAATTATAATTAAGAACTAAAGGAAATTTTTGTTCCCCAAAAATATCATGCGGAAAGTAAAAAATCCCGAATTTGTTTTCACTCGCTCTCAAGCTAATCCCTATTCACCTTCTTCTTCTCTTTGCTATCATATTCTCTCCAACCATGACCATCAAAGCAGTCATTAATGTCGAAAGTTAAGCTTCTCTTCTTCCCTCCATTTCTCTCTCTTCTTCTCTCCTTCTCTTCTCCACATCCATGAGACCGCATGGTAATCTCACTGGTCAGAAACGCAGACCAGCCATCGTGCCCAATTTTCAGTGATCTTCCGATCGTCTAAAAGTCTCATCAAGTTGGCCAACGAAGAATCCATTGGGAATATCGTCTATGGATCGTCGTTTTGTGTCTCCAAATCTCAATGAATGCCACCGCCACCGCCATTGACGTAAGAAACTTCTTCGGTTGGACAAAATTATGTTATTTTGTCTCTGTTGATGCTTTGTTTCAGATTTGTATATGTATAAGTTCATGAAATTATTTTCCTTATTTAGATTTCGTCTCTATTGAAGCACCTCAGATTTCACATCTGTTGAAGCATTTTTTCAGTTTGGCGTTGGTTTTTTTTCTCTCTCTCTCTCTCTCTCTCTCTCTCTCTCTTTTTTTTTTTTTCTTTTCATGATCAAAGCCAACTCAATAGTTATATTATATATTAAATTTATATTTATTAAAATATATTATAAAAAGAGTTGATTTTGACGGCACAAAATTCAATTTCAAAAATTTTAAGTACATAGAAAAATGAAAAAGTTAAAAAGAAATATAATTTATAGATATAGTATATAATATTACAAAAGTAAATATATAGAATTTTTTCTAAATAAAATGACAAACAAAGTAAATAATTATTGTGATATATTGTTTTGACTTTAATTGTTTCAGGGGCAAAGTGAGACAACCTCAGGAGTGGAAAGATTTTTAAAAAAAAGTCCAAATTATTTTGAATAATTAAAACTCTTTATCATTTTCATTTAAAATATTATTTTATTAAAAAAAAAAAGACAAGAATAATTAGTTTTGATATTTATTAGTTTTAATGTATATTTTATGAGTTTAAAGGGTAAACTTATCTTTTTGAACAAATTAAAGTTCTAATTTTGACTAAATGTGTGGATCTAGTTTTATTTGATAGAAAAATATAAATTGAAAGTTTAATACTTTAACGTAATATAAATAAAAATGCCTGAGGATTTTTTTTTTTTTTGATGAAAACTAAAGGTGGCGGTTTTTTTAACTAATCTTATATTTTATTTTTTATTATTTTGACACATTTTTTTTTTCTTTTCTGAGGAGGGCACGTATAATTTATGTGAAATAACTTTAGGTAAATAGCATATTGCTCCCTAATATTTTACCAATATGGTATATTAGTTCCCAACATATTTTTTATGGCATGTAAATACCAAACATTTCTCTTTTTTTGAACCATCAGTCGAACCCATACAATTTCGGTTCCGAAATTGAGAAAACAAAAACATGTTTTATGGCCACAATCTGTCATTGAAAATACAATTTGAAGCTTTTTGATTATAAGAAGTAAATGGAATATCCCAAAAGACTAATGGTACTAATAAAGAGAAACGTTAGCTACTTGAAAAGCCACAACAAAGGTTGAGACCAATGACAAACTAGTTAAATGTTAGGGCCAATAATAAAATGATTGTATATTTAGTCTTTCACTAAAACCAAGAGAAAACCTTGTAAAATGACTTCCTATTTAATACTTTTTTTAAAGAACTTCCATTCCTTAAGAAATATAGGAAAACTTATTTAAATTTGATTTATGTTTTATTAAAAAAAACCTTTTAATTTGAGTATTTTTGAAATTCATCCTCCTCATAATATCATTAAAATTAGGAAAATTAATGAAAAATAACAAAATCGCCTTTAGTGGAAGATAGTTGCATGTTGGTAAACCAATAACCAATCTCATAAGTAACTATTAATAGTCTAGAAACTAGTATTTTAAATGATTAACATAAATTATCATGTACTTGTTTTCTATGATAATAATAATAATTGTATTGGTAACTGGAGAGAAGATTGATTACAGATAATTAGATAATTAGAGTAACTAGTAATCAGTAATTATTAGTTATTAGTAACTAGCAACCATTTTGGTTTAGAGATTATTTACTAGTAAGCAGTAACTAAGTTAGTAATTGATGATAAAGTTAGTACTAATTAGTTAAAAAATAACTAGAGAAATCAGTAACCAAGAAACCAAAAACTGTAATTAAAGAATTGGTTACTGGTAATTAGATTAGTACCAAACTGGTTAATGGTAGCAAGAGAAACTAGTAACCATATATTAGAACCAAATTGTTTAGTGATACCTACTAAAACAAGAAAGTAACCAGGTGGGTGATTGGTAATCAAGTTAATAGTGGTAACTAGAGAAATCAATAATTAAATTAATATTAGTAACTAATAACTAAATTAGCTGATAAATGGAAACAAAAAAAAAAAGGAGAACTATTATCATTTTGGTTTGTAATTGGTAAATAGTAAATTATAGCGAGCAACCAAATTAAATAAGAATGGGAAGAGGAAGAAAAAAAAGGATAAAAAAAGAATTACAAATTAAAAAAAAAAACAAGAAAGAGAAGAAAAGAAACAGTTAAATTAAACAAGGAAAATAATTTTTAAAAATATATTCAAAAAGTAAAAAGGAAGAAGAGAAAAAAAATTATTAGAAAAAAAGGGTGAAAAATATTCAAAGAATAAAAGCGTGGGAGGGGAAGAGAGCGGGGGTGGAAGGAGAGAATGGAGGAAGAAGAAGTGGAGCTTTTTAGGGGTTGTTTTGTAGTAACCTTAGTTAGTAGTCAGATTGGTACTGAATTAGTTAATGGTAAGAAGAGATAACTATGAAATTAATAATTAGTAATTAAATTTATATCAAATTAGTTAGTGGTAACAAAAAAAATGTAATTCACTACATAAATATCTCAAAATAATTTTATTACACACTTTTTGTTATGTAAGAAAATATTATTCATGCAAATTCACCACATAAATATCTCAATTTTTTTATAACAAAAATGTATAGATAATAACATAAAAATACCCTAATTTTTAATTTCTTTGCAAAAATTTTCTAACTTTTAACTTTCTGTAATTCATACCCTTACTTTTTAAATTTCTGCATATTAATATCTTGACTTTTGAATCATATAAAATAATACCCCAACTTTTAAATCCTACAAATTAATATCTCTATATTTGAAATTTCTATAAATTCGTACTCATGATGCCTAATTAATTAATTATTTTAATTATAAAAAGAAGGTTGTACCCCTTATTTACTCAATAAAAACTTATTAAACACTAATAAAATTTATTGGAAAATATTTTAAAAATATTTTATTTAATTTGATTCAAGAAAAAAATTAAAAACAAAATTTGAATGAGAGGTAAAAGGGTTATGTGCATCTTTTAGCTTGTCCATAGTACAAATTTGTCCCCCCAAAAATTACAATAATTATAAATATTAGGGTATTAATTTACAAAAATTCAAAAGTCTGGATATATTTTGCAAAAAAATTAAATATCATGGCCTTTTATGTCATGATTCATAATGGTCTAGCAAATAATATTTTCAACCAAAGTCAATAATTTAAAATAATCCGGAGGGGAAAAAAGGAAATGGACCTGAGTAATATACTTTGATGTGTCCTTTTATTGTTTCTGTTAAGTGATTTTTTTAAAATGCGAATTGAAAGTTCTTCGTGGACAAATATATGAGATTCAAATAAGGAGTAAATATCGTTTATCTTAGGTGTTATTCTTATTTTTATTTTTTCAAAATTCGACGACACAAAGGTTAATTTGATAGAAAAGTCTATAGTGATTTGTGATTTAAAAACTATATAATGCCAATAATTTTCTTGATATTCTCAATATAGAGGGCTTTTTGTTGACATTTGTTAAAATAAAAGATCTTTATGAAAATTTCTCAAAATAAAAAGTTAAAATAAAACATTCCAACTGATCAAGTAACTAGCAAGTAATCTTAAATGACTGTCTATATTTAAAAAAACATTAAACACAATTTATCTTTTGGTACAATAACCCATTTTAATTAGAGTACAAAGTGTAAATATCAAGATACCCATTGAATTGAAGAAGCTTTTTATTTTATTTTTTAAATTTCCTTTTAAGTATTATACTTGTATCAATTGCCTCCGTTGGGCTATTACGGTATGCGTTGATAGTAGTCCTCAATGTATTTCTCCTTGTTTTGATTTATTTATGTTTGGAGATGGTAATTTGTTATTGCTGATAACGATTAGTCGCGTTTAATTCGCTTCTCTTTAAAAGGAAAATGTAATTAAATTAATACCTCGTTCTTATTTTCAGTGAAACAATGTGAAATAATAAATAAACTCATCAGTAAATGATATAAAATGTACTAGTTGTAAAATCAATCAGTCTTTTTAATTATTATATATAAGAAGAGCACTAATACGCTCTTTTACGTTTTTTTTTTTTTTTTTTCACTCTCTTAATATATGCGTGGAAGAGAAACTAAAAACAAAAAGCGAATCCTTAGAAGGGTTCACGAAAACTCAGTTTTACCGTTTATTCCTGTACACCGTCAGGATCATACATGCCTCAATCTTTTGGGGGAAGGATCTTCATCATGATACCCGCTTTGGCTTGGTCCTGCCTCATTTTGATCAAGGCGTCTTTTAGGCCGAACCCCATCTTCATCGTCACTTGTACAATTTTCATCACAGCTTAGAACAGTAGCATCCTCATTGGCCATAGAACTATACTCAATCATTTTGTTACCAAAATCTTTATCCCATAACAAATACACCCCTATTTTTTTCACATTAAATTGGCGCCCAAAATCCAAAATGACTTCAACTTCATCGCCTCCTTCCAATTTAAACATCTTATTTGGGAAATGTCCCTGCCAAAGGCTATCCTTGCTGGAGGTTAATACATCCATGGTAATTGGCCTTCGTGTAGAAATCGTCCCCTTTGTATAATTGATCGCGGAAAGGCTTGGCATATCAAGAGATACTATGCCATCAAGAGAAGATGAATACACAATGCATACAACCAAGCTCTCTAGGTTGCAATTTACCACTTGAGGTACTTCAAAGTACACAGAATTTCCCTCATCCATATAGGTGAACCATTCGGGAATATCATCACCAGGGAGAAAAACACCAAATAGTCCATTTGCATTCCATCCCTATACAAGTAAGAGCACAACAGATATATATATATAAGAAAACACAAAAACATGTCTTTTATGAGAAAGTTAGGTCTATGGTGGAGGAGATGGCAGAAAGATAACCTGTAAGATTCTCTCTTTAAAAGCAGTAGAGATGTTGTTGCAACCCTCCATGCGAACGACGACGATAGACTTCAACAAGTTTTCTAGTCCTGGTACACTGACAAGTTTATGGCAATTTGTAAGGTACAAAGTTTGCATACTTGATATACCTAACATATTAGGCATATTTTCCAATGCTGTGCAATTTCTTGCATAAAGGGCATTCAAATTTCTTGGTAAATCTGGAATTGATCGAAGCATTGTGCAGTTATCCAAAGAAAGTGTTTTAAGCTTGGAAAGTCCTCGAAGGCTTGAAGGCAAGCCGTAAAAACTGTTGTTGTCTAGCTTTAAGTCTACAAGAGCAGAAAGGCACCCTAGGTCCTTCGGAATTCCATCATCTCCTAAATTGCAGTCCTGGAGACATAGCGTTGTCAAGGAGTTCAAGCCTTGTAGGGAAGGAGGCAACAGATTTACAGGTTCCGGACTCTTTCTTGCTGTTAACCAAGACCAAAAGGATGAAGGCAGTGAGTTAGATGGGATTGCTTTCAAGCCACATAGAGATAGATGTTTTAGGTTCCTCAAACGAACGATGGTATAGGGAACTCTTCTTATTCCAGTGTTGTCTGCAAGAAGAGTTTTCAGGGATGCCAATTCCCCCAAATCTTCATCCAAATTTTGAAACATAGAACATCCAGAAAGAATAAGACTTTCTAAAGACTTTAACCTATAGAAATGTTTAGGAAGGTTCTTAAGGCTTTTGCAGTCCTTTAAATTTATGAGAACAAGTTTTTCAAGATTTCCAATCGAATGGTGAATCTCATACAAACTCGTACAATCTTTTAGAATTAATTTTATAAGATTGGGGATTTTCGAAAAATCAGGGGTTCGGCTTAAGTAGTGGGAATGACTGAGATTTAGTATCCTCAACTTCTCGAGCAGCTGTGGAAAAGAAATAAGCATAATGAACTATCATAATGTGTTATTTTAATCAATGTGAACATATATATACATACATTTGTCTGCTTAAGTATGTATATAATAAAGTGCAGAAACAAACCAGAAATTGTAGAGTGAAAGCTCAATATAAATGAACTGATAAGATTGTTGTATTATCATACCCGAGAATCCTTCCAAACTTTTCTGAGGTTGCTATATTTCAAACTGATAGCAACTAAATTTCCTTGATAAAAGTTGTTTGGTAGGAACTTCATAGAGCATCCATGCCAAGAGAGCCATCTCAACTCTTTGGAAAGGTATTCATAGCTTCCGGTGAGTTGCACATGATTAAGTTGTAACAATCTCAGCCTTTGCATTTGTGTAAATGCTTTTGTACTGAAGTTCATCTCAGCAAGTCTTTCCACTTTTAGACTTAGCCCTTCAATTTCTTTGGTTCCCTGTTAAAATATAGAGCACTACATAAATAGGGGCTACATTGATTGGGGTTGAGAACCCATTACGCTTTTCATAGCAGGGACAGAAAATACACATGTATAGAGAGATCGAGGGAGACCTGGAAAGACGGATTTAGTTCATGTCATAATCAAAACAAAATGAGTCATGAGAAAGTTCTTACTGTTTGTTTAGTCAATACATCAAACGCATCTTCATGAAGCCACAATCTACTCCATTTCTCGGGCTCTTTAGGATATTTTTCTCGAACAATTTCTCTTCCCATGTCTCGAAGCAAATCATGCATTACAATTTTATTTTGCTCTATGGTAATAAAGCATCGTTGAAGTAGGACGCTGATTCCGATTTCAGCATGTAGACCACATCCCTCCAAGATGTGCGAAACATAGTTTCTATCCATACCAATAAAGAAGCAAGATATATCAAGGAATATATCCTTTATTTTATCATCACTGCCAAATGCATCGTAACTTATTCTAAGTTTATTCAGAATATCATCATTAGGAGTTCTTTTCAATTTCTCTAGTGCACTTATCCAGTCTGGTTTACTCCTACCATAAAGGAATGAACCTAAAACCTGAAGAGCCAATGGCAAACCTCCACAATAAGAGACCACACTCCTTGAAAGGTCAAAATATCCATCATCAGGATAACTTCTTCTAAAGGCATGCCAACTAAAGAGCTCAAGAGATTCAGTGCCACTCATTTCTTTTGCCATATATATAGAATCAACTTCAAGCTGCTTCAACAAATGCTCATCTCTTGTTGTTATGATAATTCTACTTCCAGGACCAAACCAATCGCGCCTTCTTGCTATTGCATTTAGTTGCTCCACATGATCTACATCATCAACAATGACAAGTACCTTTTTACGGCAAAACCTTTCTTTTACAACCATGATTCCCCTATCAACACTGCCTACTTTTGTTTTTCTTTTTAAGACATCGTATAGAAACTGTTCTTGCAAACGAACCTGACGACTAGGTTGATCCCAATTCTCTCTAACATTTGCCAGAAAACTCCTTCCTTCAAAGCTATGATAAAAAGCATTGAAAATGGCTTTGGCAATGGTTGTTTTGCCCATTCCACCCATTCCCCAAATTCCTATCATACGAACATTGTTATCCGTTTCGATAGCTAACAGTGAACGCATCTCTTGTACTCGAAAATCAATTCCAACAGGGTAGAGTGCTACAAATAAGTAAGAGCTGTTCAGCTGCCTTGAAACCTCTTCAACAATCATCTTTATGAACTTTGCTTCGTGCCTAGCCAATGCATTAAACTAAGAGTTGAAATTCTTAAATAAGAACCGAAGTAGTTTAAGCAGCAATTTCCACTATTTTCACGAACTGATCAAAAGACTATTGTTGACTTTGTAAAGTACTGGACAAAGTACATTACTTGAAGGATCAACAACCCCGAAAACTGATAAATTTCAATGATAAAAATGAGAGAGAACAAAAGTTAAAGTCCAGAAAAAACTGAACTCAAAGTCTGAAAAGGCGTTTACGAGGCCATATGCTTGACAATCATGATGGGTGATTTTACTTGCTCAGGGCACACTTTTGTAGAAATTTCAAGTTTCAAAAGGTCATATTAATTTACATAACTCAAAAGTAAAGCTAGATTTTGCAGAGACGTCAAAACTCATGGTATTTTTTTTTTTTTTTTGTCATTATCCAAAAAATAATATACTGCATCAAAGTGCACTGAAATCTAATCTTCAAGTTATTATCTATGATATGAGTGATTCCTAATCCCCCAGAAAGCAAACCTCTGGAGCTAGTCTTGATCGGAAATCTTCCCATCTTATAATGAATAAAAACGAGTTAATTGATCAACCTAAGGAAATATAATAGTTATAAAAGGCTTATAATTAGCAAAGAAAGCTGAACAAGTAAGATCATTTTATACTAGGTAGAGCGACTTTTTCATTGAAATGGAAGAGGACTTAAATTTTACAACTTCTAGATTAATATACAAATTATTAAAAGAAAAAAGGCAAACTTAATAATTTATTTAGTACAGCTAGGTTCTAATCTAAATTGGCATTTCTTTCCTTCCGGTAGATTCCTAGCTGGAATGGATGGAAAGTAACAACAGACCAAAATGCCTTACTGGGAACAATTTTGTTTTTCTTTTTCCAGGAAACACTTGTGAATATTTTCTGGTCGTATAAAATGCAAAAAAAAAAAAAAAAAAAAAAAAAAAAAAAAAACTACATTTTTATCCCAAAACACGTAATTATGGTATTCAGATCAGATCCGATCAAATTAAAGAAATACTTTATTTGTTTTTTTTTTTTTAAAAGAAAAAAAAATATTAAAGGAGGAAATTAATTAAATGAGTGGAAATGTTACCCATCAGCAGTGTTTCTTAGATCCCAGCCAGAAAGATTCGCAACTTCAAGGAGAGCCGCCCTCCACCGCAACACCTTATCTATATCAAACAAGAACCGCTCCTCATGTTTCTCAAACGCTTCCTTGAAACTTCCCTCTTGTTTCCTGACGTCCTTTGGATCCACGTCGTAGAAAATCGGCAACACCATCTGCTGTACAGTCCTCCTGCACTCCATGATCGTCACCAGCTCCTCCAGGCACCACGTCGAGTCCCCATAGTGGTCCGACAAAACCACGACGGAGATCCTCGACCCTTGAATGGAACGCAGAAGCTCCGCGCTAATATTTTCGCCTCTTCGAAGCTCGCTGTCGTCGATGAATGCGTTGATTCCGGCGGCTGTCAGGGCGGCGTAGAGGTGGCCGGTGAAGGTCTTTCGGGTGTCTTCGCCCCTGAAACTCAGGAACACGTCGTAAGTCCATGAAGCGCTCATGGTTTAATTTCACGGTTTGTCAATAACAACAATGGAGACTCGGGGAAGAGAATAAGTGATGCTAAGATTCGATTTGGCCATACAAACAGTAAGTTTTAACTATATTAGACTTGACTTTCGCTCAAGTACGCGTAGCCCCGCAGATTACACAGTTGTAAAGCAAGTTGCACTCTTTTGCCAATAAAGTCAAAAGTTGACTTCGTTTATATTGTTTTTTCCCTCTCTCTCTCTCTCTCTCTATATATATATATATATATAATTTGATAAAAAGTTTTTAAAAATAGTTGAAAAGGGCAAGTCTGGCGAGTGGAGTCATGCAATGCAGTGAGGGTATTGGCGGTAGAACATGGGCTGTCGGGCGGCAAAGAGAGAAAAGATAGTTAAAGGGCCTCATCTCTGCATATATAAAGTATGTATCTCTTTCAAAACAGATTTGACAATTTGTTTTTTTTTTTGGCTCTATTACCACTTTTCCCTTCTATTGCCACCTATATTTTTTTCTCTATTACCATCTTTTTTTTTTCCCTCTCCCCAATCCCTTCTAATTAATTTTATATTTACAAAAATATCCTAGCGCAAATTGACCTTAACACCATTATATAACATTAGTTAATAAATCATATTTCTTAACTTACCACTCAAACTTACTTTATATAGTAAAATCATATGAAATTATGTCATAAATATCAGCAGTTACACAATTCAAATTTTACATATATAGATTAATAAGCTAAATAAGATAAGGTAATAAGTTTTGATTTTATGTATAATTATTATGTTAATATGATGATTTTTTAAAAGAAAAATTAATATTGTTATATATATATATATGTTTTCTTATTTTGTGTTTTCTTTTTAAGAATTTTATTTTGTGTTTATGAAAATAGGAAATCAGATTTGTTGTCACTATTTTTTATTTTGCTTAATATTTTATTTACATTTATCTTTTTCTTTTTCTATTTCTTTTTCTTCTTCTTCTTTTCATTACAATCTCCATTCTTCTATATAACATTTTTTAATTTTTTAAAAAAAGAATAATGAATATGCATTATATATGCTTTAATTTCAATACATAATAAAAAAAAAAGTACGCTCATTCAAAAAAAATATTCATTATGCTATTGATTTTGATTTTTTCTTTCTTCGCAATATTCTGTAGCAAAAAAGAAAAAACAAAAACTCACTGTATTTATTTTCTTTGTTAACCGCTTACATGGGAGTAATAGATATCAACATCTTGAAGAACAAAAAATAGGGAAGATAAAAAGTTAATATTTACTAACAGGCATTTTTGTACTTAATAAAAAACTGAAAGGTATTTGAAAAAAATTTGAAAATTTGAAAATTTTATAAAGATTCTATCTAGAAAGAGGGAATGGGCAGAGGAAAAAAAAGTGTGGCAATAAAGCCACATTTTTCTTTTTTTTTTTTTTTTAATTTTTTCCCTTACCCACAAAACTATGTATGCAATCAGGCCTAAACTTTATTTTAATTTGTTATTACAACCTTCTAATGGAAATGTTGACAATGATCCTACAAGGAACATGCTCCTGACATGTTTTTTTAACACACATTGGTGAAAGATTATATGCCAATGCGTTTAGGTGATACGTGTGACATAAGATTGATAAAAATCTCGAATTCTGGAGATTGTCTTGACACATCAAGCATCAGGACATATCTTCTATGCTGATACCTTGTTGACCTCGACATAGAATTTGCACCAAAAGAGATATAACTTATGCTAATAAATATCGTAATATTTTTCTTGGGTGAAAATATCTAAAGCTCTATGCTGACGCGTTCTAAGTATCGGCATAGGATTTAAATTAATTTATTTTGTTTTTATAGAAACAAAAATTATGTACCCAAAATGACGATGTTTAAGAATATTTTGAAAATCTTTTGTGGCTTATGTTTGACGCGTCAAATGCGTTAGCACGAGATTTCTAGGATAAAAACCCAAAAATCGTCCCTATCTAAGATGCCCTCTATTATAACAATTCTCTCTTGGTCTCCCTCTCTCATGTAAAAGTATCAAAATAGGCCGAGCCAAACGAGCTAGCCCGCGGCCCGTTATTGTGGCATGCAGGCTGACCTGGCCTAGCCTGCATTGTAACGGGCCTAGGCTCGGCCCGATCTTAGGGTAGGTCGAGCTAGACTATATGTCTGGGCCAGTTGGGTCAGGCCGGCCTGGCTCGCTAATCTAGCCCTCATGGGCTGGCCTGGCCCCCCAAAAATAATTTTTTTAAAAATAAATTTAAATACAAAACTTTTTACTTATAAATAAATATTCCATGATTCTTTTTTTTTTTTGCACACTTTCAAATTTCAATCTAATTCTAAATAATTTTTTAATACTTAATTTTTTTTTTATCAACTATTCTACTTATATACTTTTAGCTTATTTAATTATTTTTAAATTTTTATCAATAAAAAAATATAACATATTATTTATTTTTTCATAAATTTTATTTTAAATTTATAATAATTTTAACTAATTATATGAATAATAATCTCATTTTTTTAGATTTTTTTAAAATTAGGCTAAGAATGGGCCGGTATGGGCCGTCCCGTGGGAAAGATTTTAGGAGGGAATATATTTAGACCAAAAACCAATATAGCAACTATATTATAGCAACTAAAACCCATAAAAACCAAGCAATTGTCTGAGACCCAGAGCAAAGAGGGATTAAGAATCATAACAACTAAATCAACGAAAAAGCCACAGCAACCAAAAACCCAAGATATCAACAATATCCCGAAAAGATAGCCAAAGATCAAAGAACATGTAGAGAGAGCTATACTAGACAAAAAGGGAAACCGAAAGCTTATGTGTGTGTTTGAAAGGAGGGAGAAGTGAGGAAATAGATGAGGGGATTATTGGATAGATGGGGTTTTTTACGCTATGTAAAAAAAGATGATTAGTTTGTAATATGTGATTAGAACATGTGATTTTGTTTATTTTCTTTCTTTGTAATGTGATGCTTATTTCTTTACATGTGAGTTTGTTTTATTTATTCTACGTAGATCATTTTCTAGTGTTGATGTACATACACTTGGTAGTTAGTGTCATGTGTATATATATATATATATATATATATATATATATATATATATATATATATATGCACACGTTTGGTATTAAGTGTCATTAGTATACCTAATTTATACGTAAACTTGATACGAAATATTGTGCGTGCAAACCACATGGTATACCTTATGTCGTATGTAGCTGTGTTTCTTAGTGTATTTATTTAAAATATTTAAAATGTGATTTTTTTTTAAAAAGCATTCATTATTTCAATGTGCCAGGAAAAAAAAACAGACATTTGGTGTAAAAAAAGGTTGAACTCAAAAAGGAAAAAGAGTTTATTTTACCACTTTTGGAGGATCCTATATCACGACTAAAACTAAGACCAATGACAAAATAGAAATTTCATAAACTAAAAATCCAAAAATGAGTATAAAATATTTTAAAAGTTTCTCAATGTGAAAACATGCCTATAAACACCTTTGAAAATATTTCAAGAAAATAATTCCATAATTTTATGATCACATACTAAATATATAGGTAACTATTAATGTCCAAAATTCATGCATCATCAATTACTATTAACAAAAAAGAAAGAGAAAAGGAAATACATCATCTATTCATCTTACACAATCAAGAGATATATATGTTATACAAACTAAATCCAAATGCATAGTGCATCCTCACATTACAGTAGTTAACCAAATCTCCTACTCAAGTTTCACAAATTCATAATCTAAGTAAGAGATTACCAAAAGTACAAATAACAATTAATGAGCCTCCAATGATCTATGCTCCCTCGTCTAAATCACACAAAACACCACTTGAGTGGAAGAAAGAAATGAGTTAATGTCAGTAATCAATTACAAGTTTTTAATATATGAAAGATACTTACTTTTCAAAAATTCTGCATGGTTAGTCATTTAGTAAATTATTTTTTGAGCACGCTGTAAACCAATGTCTCTTGAAAATTGTGCACAAAATCAGTCCAATAATAAGTCCTCAAATATTTGTACATTCTAATCGTGTCACGCACATGTACACACATACACGCAAAATCACATAGTACAGTAGTCTATATATTCTTGAAGGATCATTCATACCTATTATCCTGTTCGGATAACTCAAGTATAATATGACATTGTCCACATATTTCAATTGGACATTCTACAAGTATTATCTGCATGTCCTATATAGACATCCGTATAATGAAGGCCATCGATGAATGAATAATGCTAGGTGTTATGTGAGTGCACATAATGGATATGTACCACAAATATTCAAGTCCACAAAATCAATCATTTAAAAATCTTGTCAAACCAAATGGGCTTCGGAAATAGCATGTCTAAACGTGTTATATTTTCTAAAATTTTGATAGCATAACTCCTGTTTTTGTCAAACTTAGATTGATGTGTTGTTGTCTAGTGTGTGCAAAACATAAGACTATGCAAATAATATTCATGCACATCCGTACAAATGTACACGATCACAAATAAAATAGACATCCGTGTGTTGAACCATGAGGATTGAATGTTAAATACTAAAATTAATTGTTTCAATTCTATAATTATTCCTTTCTTCTTCTTTTTTTTTTTCTATTTTATTTTTCTTTTACTTTGAAAAAATGTCGAGATCATCGTGGACGTTCCATCTTCTCCACCCGCCTATTCTTTTGCAGTGTCAGTCTCATGCATGCCTCAATCTTTTGGGAGAAGGATCTTCATCAAAGCAGCTTGAGCTTTTGCTTGGTCCTGCCACATCTTGATCTAGGCTTCTCTTAAGCCCAACCCCGGTTTGATCATCACTTGGAACAATAGAATCCTCATTGGCCATAGAACTGTACTCGATCATTTTATGGTCAACATTTTTATCCCACAACAAATAAACCCCCGTCTTCTTAACTACAAATTGAGGCCCAAAATCAAAAATAACCGCAACTTCATCGCCTTCTTCCAATTTAAACATCTTATTTGAGAAACGCCCCTGCCAAAGGCTATACTTACGATGGGTTAGTAGATCAACTGAAAGCGCCGTTCGTCTAAAAATGTTGCGCTTTGTATGATTGATCACTGAAAGGCTTGGAATTGTAAAAGATTTAATGCCATGATCAGGAGAAGATGAATACAGAATGCACAAGTCCAAGCTCTCTAGACTACAATTTTCCATTTGTGGGACTCTGAAACATACTAAATTACCCTCACTGATATAGGTAAACCATTCGGGAATATCATGGCGTGAGAGAAAAACAGCAAATTGTCCAGTACTTGTGTTCCATCCCTGTACAAATGAGAGGGCACAATAGATATAGATAAGGAAACACACGCACACAAAAAAAAAAGAAAAAAAAAAAAAAGGAAGAGAAAAGTAGGTCTATGATGGGAGAAAGATAACCTGTAAGATTCTGTCTTTAAAATTAGTAGAGATATTATTGCACCCTTCCATGCGAAGGACTCCCATGGAGTTAAATAACTTCTCCAGACCAGGGACATTGACAAGTTTATGGCAATCTGAGAGGGACAAGTTCTGCATACCCGATATGTCCGACATGTTAGGCAGTTCTTCCAATGCAGTGCAATTTGTTGCAAAAAGAGTATTCAAATTTCTTGGTAAATCCGGAATTGATTGAAGCATTGTGCAATTATTTAGCGTGAGCATTCTAAGCTTGGTTAGGCCTCGAAGGCTTGAAGGCAAGGCGGAAAAGTTGTTGTTGTCTAGATTTAAATCCACTAGAGCAGATAGGCTCCCAATGTCTTTGGGAATTGCATCATCTGTTAAATTGCAGTCATGGAGCAATAACCTTGTCAAGGAGTTTAGGCCTTTTAAGGAAGGAGGCAACAGAGTTACTGGTTCGGGACGCTTTCTTGCCGTTAACCAAGACCAAAAGGACGAGGGCAATGAGTTAGACGTTGATGCTTTCACGCCACATAACGATAGATGTTTCAGGTTCCGCAATCGTACTATGGTAGAAGGAACTCTTCTTATTTCAGTGTTGTCAGCAAGAAGAGTTGTCAGAGATGCCAATTCCCCTAAATCTTCATCCAAGTTATGAAACATGGAACATCCAGAAATAATAAGGCTCTCTAGTGATTTTAACCTGTAGAAATCTTTAGGAAGGCTCCTAAGGATTTTGCAGTCTTTCAAATTTACGAAAACAAGTTTGTCAAGAGTTCCAATTGATTGGTGAATCTCATACAAGCTTGTACAGTCTTTGAGAATTAGTTTCCTGAGACCGGGGAGCTTCGAAAAATCAGGGGTTCGGGTTAAGTTGTGGGAATGACTGAGATTGAGGATCTTCAACTTCTCGAGCATCTGTGAAAAACAAATCATCAAAGTGAAATATCAAGAAGTGTTTGTAACAATATACGAGTGTGTGCGTGTGTTTATGTATGTCATATACTTCAGAAACAAACCATGTCATTGTAATGTAAAAACTCATTATAAAGGAATTGATAACATCATTTTTTTTAATCATACCTGGGGAACCTTCCAAACTTGTGTCAGGTTGCTATATTTCAAACTGATAGCAACTAAGTTTCCTTGATAAAAGTTGTTTGGTAGGAACTTCATAGAGCATCCGTGCCAAGAGAGCCATCTCAACTCTTTGGAAAGGTATTCATAGCTTCCAGTGATTTGCACATGATTAAGTTGTAACAATCTCAGCCTCTTCATCTTTGTAAACGCTTGTGTGCTGAACTTCATCTCAGTAAGTCTTTCCATTTTTAGACTAAGCCCTTCAACTTGTTCAGTTCCCTGTTAAAATAAAGCACTAAATAAATAGAGGCTATACTGATCGGGGTTGAGAACCCATTATCCATTCTTAACAGATAGAACATACACACACATATGCACATAATGAAACAAAAATGTTTTATGAGAACGTTCTTACTGTCTGTTTAGTCAGCACATCACATATATCTTCACGAAGCCACAATCTGCTCCATTTCCCAGGCTCTTTCAGAGATATTTCTCGAACAATTTCTCTTCCCATGTCTCGAAGCAAATCATGCATCATAAGCTTATTTTGCACTATGGTTATAAAGCACCGTTGAAGGAGGAGGCTGATTCCGATTTCTGCATGTAGACCACAGGCGTCCAAGATCTGTGAAACATAGTCTCTATCCATACCAATAAAGAAGCAAGATATGTCAAGGAATATATCCTTTACCTCATCATCGCTACCAAATGCATCATAACTTATTCTAAGTTTTTTCTGAATATGGTCGTTAGGAGTTCTTTTTAGTTTCTCCAACGCACTCTCCCACTCTGGTGTATTCCTACCAAAAAGGAAAGAACCTAAAACCTCAAGAGCCAGTGGCAAGCCTCCACAATAAGAAACCACACTCCTTGAAAGGCCAAAATATCCTTCACCCGGATAACTTCTTCTAAAGGCATGCCAACTAAAGAGCTCAAGAGATTCAGTGTCAGTCATTTCTTTAGCCATATATATAGAATCAACTTCAAGCTGCTTCAACAAATGCTCGTCTCTTGTCGTTATAATAATTCTACTTCCGAGACCAAACCAATCGCGACTTCTGGCTATTGCATTTAGTTGCTGAACATGATCTACATCATCAACAATTACAAGTACCTTTCTACGGCAGAGTCTTTCTTTTATAACCATGACTCCCCTATCAACACTGCCTAGTTTCGTTTTGCTCTTTAAGATATCGTACAGGAGTTGCTCTTGCAAACGAACCCGTTGACTAGGTTGATCCCAGTTCTCTCTAACATTTGCTAGAAAACTCCTTCCTTCAAAGCTATGATAAAATTCGTTAAACATGGCTTTGGCAATGGTTGTCTTCCCCAATCCACCCATTCCCCAAATTCCTATCATACGAACATTGTTATCTGATTCGATGGCTAACAAGGAACGCATCTCTTGTACTCGAAAATCGATTCCAACAGGGTAGAGTGCCACGAATAAGTAGGTGCTGTTCAGCTGCCTTGAAACCTCATCAACAATCATCTTTATGAACTTAGCTTCATGCCTAGCACATACATTAAACTAAAACTTGAAATTCTTAAATAAGAACCTAAGTAGTTTTAACCTGTAATTTTCACTATTTTTACTAACTGTTAAAAAGATTAAAGTTTAATTAAATTGTTGCAGTAAAAAAGTACGTTGATTAGTGTCAAGAGCAAATAAACCGCGTAAAACCATTCATAGTAAAGTAGAAAAGTACAGCTGTTTTCTTGTAGGCCTTTTGGCATCAATACTTAAAAACTTTTTTTTTCCTTCTAAAAAACTGAAAACTGTTTCTTACAGACTATATAAAGAGTTAATCTGTGGTTGAGAATTAATAAATTTGCAAATCTATATCATCGATCTTTAGATATGTATATCATAAAAGAATCAATGACTAATTACGTAACGTACCCATCGGCAGTGTTTCTTAGATCCCAGCCAGACAGTTCCCCAGCTTCCTTAAGAGTATTTCTCCACAGCATTATCTTATCCGAATCCGAGCCGAACCGCTCTTCATGTTTTCGAAAAGCTTCGGCAAAGCTCCCTGTCTGTTTTCTAACGTCCGAAGGATCGACGTTGTAGAAGACGGGCAAGACCACTTGTCCGAAGCTTCTCCTGCGCTCCATGATCTTAACCAGCTCCTCCAGGCACCACCTCGAATCTCCGTAGTTGGTCGAGAAGACGACGACGGAGACCCTTGACCCTTCGATTGCCCAAATGAGCTCCGCGCTAATGCTCTTGCCTCTCGGCAGTTCTTCATCGTCGATGAAGGCGTTGATGCCGGCTCTTTTAAGGGCTTCGTAGAGGTGGCCGGTGAAGTTCTTGCGGGTGTCTTCGCCCCTGAAGCTCAGGAACACGTCGTAGGTGAAGGCACTCGATGTGGATGATGATGAGGACAACAACAACGACGACGACGAGGAGTTCATCGCATTGATGTATACACATATATATATATATACGTCATATGTTTGTTGTATTGTATAGGTATGCAGAGAGAAAGATTAAACTGGCTCGCTCTTAGTTGTTTAGCACAAGTTAAGGAGATCTCACAGGTTAGGGCCGGCGGCCAGAACAAAGTTGTCAACCTTTACAGCTTGGCTAGAATTAAAATATAAATGTTAGTTGATGATCTATGTCTGATTGTTGTAGCGTCGACTCTCTCTCTCTCTCTCTCTCTCTCTTTTTATTTTTTTGGTTTATTTGTAAATTCAGACTTAAAATTGAGTAAATGACTTCGTAATCACGTTGGAGTATATCCTTAATAAGTGAGATAGGGTGAAGGTCGAGGAATATACATTTTTTTAATTAATTTGTAATAAATAAAAATTATTAATCAAATTTCACTTTTAAAAAAAATATAAACATCGAAATATTCTTTATAATATTATTTAAGTTTGTCCCATAATATTTTTTTTTCCCTTTTGATGGTTCATTTTTCCTTTTGATGGTTAATTATTATTATTATTATTATTATTTTGGTGTTTTGGGTAGGGGTGGGAAATGACTGTAAAAAGAAAATAACATTGATAAATCATGATTCAAAGATTTGAATTGAATTTTTTTCCCCCCCTTCCATCCTTACACATTTGCTAGATTCTTCCTCATTACCGACCGACATGATTAGTAGTTAATTGTGAATAAGCCGACATGCACGATAACTAGGTACATCAAGTACAAAACAGTAGGCACGATTAACACTAATTAGATTGCAAAAAATATTCTCAAACGAAATTAGATTTCTATAATATAAATTTGATTTAAAATTTTAAAGAAAATTTTTTAAAAAGTAAAATTTAGTAATTTCTACTTAAATATAAACGAAGTTAAAATATTCGTTTACTATAGATATGTTTCTAGAATATTTTTACTTTATGGTTTAATAATAATTTGTGCTTTATAATATTAATTCTCAAAATTAAAATGGATATCTAATAATTTTTTTAGGAACATGAAAAATAGTTTAAATAGATTTGGACTAAAATGCTAATTGAGGCTAGTTTTATTGGTCAAATATTCCTTTCTTTTTTTGGCTCAAAATTTAGTTTAAGATTCTTGGGAATGTGTACGAGTGTATAGAATGAGTAGGGCTAATTTATCTATAAATTTCATTGTAATTTAAAATAAAAAAAATTGTACTAAAATATTAAATAACTATTTAGAATAAAATGTCAACAATGTGCATGATTATGGCACTAGAATAATACAGGTTCCAAAGTAGCATAAATTAAATAAGGATAGCATAATATCAAAAAACAACACCACTCAATAAAATGCCAAATTTGACACATTATTTCATCTTTTACTTCAATGTATAATACTATTCTAAATGTCATTTTTGTTATTTATTAAGTAATGACGTAATTTTGTCACAAAGTATATTGATTGTGTTGGAATTATGTCCTAAAAAAGTATTTTATATACTTTGACGCTCTAAAACAATAATTATGGTTTATGAAATATTTTTCTTGAATATCTTACGGTTTCATTTCATGTTTTTTCTTACGCACAATTGAATATACATGTATGTAAATATATAAGCCTTACATGATATATAGGAATGCAATAAAGAAATAAACATATATGCATATAGTCGTTCATTTGGGGAAGATTTATTTCTTTATCCCATATATTTCTAAATGAAACATTCATAACTTATAACTATATAAAGATAGAATAGTTAGTTTATAATAAGTTGTAGTATTTGTTTATATATTTCAACGAGAATGATTTTATCTCAAATTATAACAATGTCTGATTTTTGATAGAAATATTAATGAGTTATACAAAAATTAAGTTTATATTTCGTAACTTAATCTTCTTGTTATTACTAACCTACTACTATGCATTTAAACTTTATACTCGTGTTGGTCGAACTTACTTTTATAGCTTCTAACTTTTTGACTTACTAAAAGACTAGTTACATTAATGTCATTTGAACTCAGGTATTTTAGAAAATAAGATCTATTAATTAACAAGAATACCCTTTTAAAAAACGGATATCATGCCTTAATTGTTACTATTCTAAGTTCTTTATGTTGAAAATAATAACATATAACATGCAATATATAAGGATTTATAAAGACCATTATAATAACATTAAATAAAGTTAAAGTTACCAAAAAACTTTGCTTTCAAAAAATTGTATGGGTTCATCCACTGATCACAAACTCTTGCAAAACAAAAACTTTGTTATCCTGATTCGCTTTCATCAAATGTGTACCACATAATTTCTTTAAAACTGATATGCTTTATTCACAAAAATGCTTGAGTTTTACAAGCATCAATTTCTTAGGATACAATGACAAAAAATAGCAAGTGAAGTACTAACACTTCCACTCTTACAAATTGGAAACATGTAGAACTCTTTTCACTTAAGGATTTCTAGAACTAGAATCTAATTGCTAAAAGACTCAAACAAAGCTAGCTGCTAAAAAAAGAGAGATAGCGAGATTGGAGAGAGAGAGAGTAAGAGAGAAAACGAATTAGAGAATACTAGAGCTTTGGTATGTTAAAATGAGAAAGTGAGACTCTATTTTTATAGTAAGCGAAACAAGAGGTTACAAAACCCAACTTAAATGCTCTATAATGGCAATAATTTGGCTGTTATTCACTATCCAATCTTCCAGTTTTTTTTTTTGTGTAATCAAAGTGGTTATTACTCACTAGCTAGACTTCCTCAACATTTTTTGCAATCAAAATGACTATTTTCTAAAAATTGCCATGCCATTTATTGCCACGTTTCAATTACTAGTTTGCCAAGCAAACATTCTAGAAGTTAGCAAAAATCAGAATCGGGCCGAAATTCTTGTTCACAGGTATAGACACACACGAGCCCATACAAATTAGGTCCTAAGCCCAGATAATTTGCACCCATTACGTATGCTTGAGATAGTATATTGACCATATATAGTTATATCTATAAAAAAATACAACTTTATATAAAGCATAAATTTAGGAGCTTCTCAACTAATATGGGACAAGCTTTTTCTAAATTTTTTCTTCTACTATTTTCCAATATCAACAAGCATATTTTGAGTATCAATCTCTCATCTACTATCCAAGCTCTAATTTGGATACATAATATACTAATTTAATTTATTGATAGAGTAAAACAAGATTATGCCAAAACCTTGTACTTATACAAAGCGAGTTCTATTTTAATTCATACTCCAAATTAGCTAATAAAAATAGAATTACAACTTTAATTTCCACTTTACTACACACATGAGCTCTCAAACCTATTTAAGCCTAAAATACCATTTCAATATAGTCTATTTTCTAATACTTTCAAGCTCTTCAATTAAATGAAAGATGGTAACACATAGATAAGTATGTATTGGAAGAGTATTATGATAATTTTACCTCATTGTTGTAGTATGGTATTAAGGATACTCACATGGTGTAGTATATTCTAAATATATCAAGTTAATTAAAGTATTCAATAACTTCTAGAAATTAAAAATATTTAATGTAAAAATGTAATATTAGACTTATAATGGAGTGCTCCAATATTAATAGACATGGACTGTCACGACCCAAAATCTGAGCCAATAAGAGAAGGAGAATTTTACAAAGGTGGAAAATTCCTTGATTTATTCAAAAAGTGTCAAAAGTCTTAGTTTTTATAAAACAGTCTATTTAAATAAAATAATTGAAATTTCATCTCGTGAACCACTCCTACAGTTCGTACACACCATTAAACATAGATCGAATAATTATTTAAAAATGCGAAATCAAATATAATTCCAAGCAACATTATCATTCACAACGAAACTCAAATCCCAGAATGGCATATATAGGTTCACAGACAAAATAGAAAGTAGCAATCTTGGTTCAATACTAACAAAAAACTCAAATAATCCAAACACCACAACAATATACTCTGAGCATTACCAAGATAACGAACTATCGTCGAGATAACCTCTTACTCCTCTTGATCACTGAGATCACACTGGACACCACCTGAGGAAGAAGGTAGGAGCGTTAAGCATAAAATGCCCAGTAGTAAAAACAATTACCTGGTCGAAAATATTTTAGTGATGGAGAATTCCGGCATGGTTAGTTTAGTCTAAAATATACATATATATATATATAATCCAAACTGGAAATCCATATATATATATATATAAAAGCAGTGTAATCAAAACCATTCAATCCATATGCACATGACACAAATCAACCTATACCCATGAGCTCTCATCATCTCATCTGTGGAAACCCAGGATGATGGCACTAAGTATGCCTAACAGCCTGCTTGGTACCTAAGCCCATATCCAAAGGGGACACCCATGTGTCGCCTACCAAACCTGAAGGGGCAACCAAATTGCCTACGCCTGCCAAATGGGGAGGTAATCAGAAATAACAAAACTCCGCCCGGGTTTACGGACTATATACCGACGGTGGGGCACACAGTGCCACTCTGTAAACTCACGATGCTAACACGGTACTTATGTATGATCCTATGACACGTGCAATATAAAACTGAAGTGTGAAAATAATCATACTCTGGTTTTTTTCGGTAAAATTAGCATACTAGGTTTTTATAGAAAAACGAGCAACATAACGGCTCTATTTTTAATATACCCAAAATAACCTGCACTCAGAAAATTCTCAGTACAATACAGTATATAGATCATACAACCAATTCCTATCACAAATATTTAAATAGTCTAGAAATCACGTTTGTTCTCATATGTTGTAGAAAGTAAGTTTTATTTGAAAACGATATAAAACAGAGGTAATTGAATCTCTACCTTGCTCGAATAGCAATACCACGTTATTGAATCTCGGGAAATAATTCCAAGCTCTCGATCATCCTCTTGCGAAAAACTAACTTCTCAACGGAGATTCAATTCTACAAACGGACTTCTTCGCTGAATTTCTAGCACCCAAAATAACTAGGTTAGACATATAACTTGTCCAATTCGGGTCCGGACCCACACCGCGCCGGTGGCATGCAAATCGAGGCAAATCTTAGCCGTCTGATTTCGATTTCCGTGCCAATCACCAAACATAGGCAATATATATATCAAACTTCTCCATTTTCCGAGTGCAATCCAAAAATGACAACAAAAACACAATCTAACAGCCAGATTAAAAAGTCAAACTTTAACTCGAAATACCCAAAAGTGGCAACTTTCAATCCGGGAAAATGGGATTGAGATATGTATACCTTGATGATCCTTGCGACGAGACAAATCCAACGGGACCGGTTAGAGGTCGAATGGTGGCCAGAATCGTCGCCGGCGGCCAAAAATCCGATTCGGCCTAGGGGAGCTTTTCCGGCATTGCAAGCGGCGGCAATGACTGGGGACAGGCAGCGCGGCTTTGGCATTGCACGGTGAGGCTTCGCTGGTCGATTGCGCGGGCAGACGACGGCGGCGGCAGCGGCTCCTACGACGGTTTGACGTCGACAGGCAGAGAAAGATCCGAGAAAGAGAGAGATTGGGGGTGAAGAGAGAGAAGAGAGAGAGAGAAAGAAAAAGGACAGGGCACGTGGCCCTGTCTTATAGGGCTGTGTAATTTTTCAAAAATTGCACATAAGTCCCCAAAATTTCAAATCTCTATCAATTCTGTCCCCCAAAAAATTACAATTTAGTCCTTATGCACAAAACTTTTACAAATTGATCCCCCCATTATTATATTAGGAAAATTGGTAAAATATCCAAATTACTCTCTTAATATCTGGGTTCCTCCTTAAAAGAATTTTGTCCCGAAATTCAAAGTACAAGTCAAGGTTTACATCACAATACAACTTTTGACTGAAGGTCAAACAAATGAGGGTACTTCTTGTACATCTCCGTCTCAAGTTCCCAAGTAGCCTCGTCTTCTTTGTGATGTTCTCAAAGCACCTTGACAAGTGGAATCTCTCTGTTGCGAACCACCTTCAACTCTCTAGCCAATAAACGAACATGTTGCTCTTCGTAGGACACATCTTCTTGGATCGGTATATACATGTACTGAACAACATGAGATGGGTCCAGCATGTACTTCTTCAACATCGACACATGAAACATATTATGCACGTGACCTAACTGTGCAGGCAGATTCAAGCGATATGACACTAGTCCGATTCTCTCAGTGATCTTAAAGGGACTAATATACCTTGGAGCAAGTTTACCCTTAACCTCAAATCCTTTAACACCTCGCCTTGGAGTCACTTTCAAGAATACCGAATCACCAGTATCGTACTCTACCTCACGCTTCTTCGGGTCAGCATAACTCTTCTGATGATTCTGAATCTCTTTGAGTCTCTCTTGGATATCCTTGATCTTCTCAGTAGTCACTTCAATCAGTTCAAGTTCAAGAGTAACACGCCCTTCAAGCTCTGCCCAACACAAAGGCGATCTACACGGCCTTCCATACAACACCTCATATGGGGCTACACTTACACTGGTCTGGTAATTGTTATTGTAAGCAAATTCCATCAAAGAAAAATGATCATCCTAGTTCCCACCAAAGTCCAGTATGCAACAACGTAGCATGTCCTCAAGAATCTGAATGGTCCTTTTAGATTGACCATCTGATTCCGGATGGTGAGCCGTACTGATATCCAACTGCGTACTCAATGCTTTCTGCAAGGCTCTCCAAAACTAAGAAGTGAACCTTGGATCTCTGTCAGAGACTATGCTTGAAGGCACACCATGCAAGCATATGATGTTCTCCATATATAGTCTACTAAGCTTAGTAAGTGAGTAGTCCATCTGGATCAGTATAAAGTGAGCACTCTTCATTAACCGATCGATTACCACCCAAATTGCGTCATTCTTTCTCAAGGTCTTTGACAAACGGGTCACAAAGTCTATCGTGATCTTGTCCCACTTTCATTCCAGAATTGGCAACGGCTGAAGTAATCTAGCTGGCCTCTGGTGTTCAGCCTTAACTTGCTGACAAGTCAAACACTTAGCCACAAAGGTAGCTACCTCCTTTTTCATACCTTTCCACCAATACTGCCACTTCAAGTCTCGATACATCTTGGTCCTACCCGGATATACTGCAGACCTTGATTTGTGAGCCTCAGTTAGAATGGTTTCTCGAAGATTGGGGTCATTAGCTACAGTCAACTTCCCATTGAAAAGCAAAAATCCTTCTCTGTTAGTGCTCCAACTATCTAACTGCTCACCATTCTGAAGCCAGTTCTAGATTGTCCTCAACTCCCTGTCTTGCCACTGACTCCATTGGACAGTCTGGAGAAGTGATGGTAAAATCACAATATTGCTCAGGCAAGCAACCGCTTCATTCTCGAAGTACTACAAGTTGTAGTCACCAATCGCAACTGAGTTCCTCCAATCTTCAAATACCAGTGCAGCTAGTACACTATTAGGCTTTCTACGCAGTGCATCAGCTACAATATTAGCCTTACCAGGATGATACTGTAGGTTAAAGTCATAATCCTCCATATACTCAATACATCTTCACTGTCTCAAGTTCAAATTCTTCTGGGTAAAGAGATACTTCAAACTCTTATGATCGGAGAATATGTCAAACTTCACACCATACAAGTAACATCGCCAAATCTTCAAGGCAAAGATCACCGCTGCAAGCTCTAGATCATGGATGGGATAGTTCTTCTCATGTGGCTTCAGCTGACGAGAAGCATAAGCCACAACTCAACCATTCTGCATCAAAACACATTTTAAACCCGTCTTCGAAGCATCGGTATACACCACATAAGGCTCGTTACTGTCAGGAACAGTAAGAACAGTAAGAATAGGTGTGGTGGTCAAACTCTGCTTCAACCTGATAAAAGCTTCTTCACTTTCGTGATCCCAAACAAATTTGATGTCCTTCCTGGTCAACTTCGTCAAAGGTAAAGCAATTCTCAAGAAATCTTGCATTAAACAGCAGTAGTAGCCAGCCAAACTGAGGAAACTACGTACCTCCGTCATATTTCTCGGTCTTTCCTATTTCAGGACAACTTCTATCTTAGTGGGATCGACTGAAATACCTCCATGAGAAATCACATGCCTTTAAGAACTTCACTTCCGACATCCAAAAGTCACACTTCGATTTTTTGGCATATAACTGATGATCTTTCAAGGTTTTAAATACTATCTCTAGATGTTCGACATGCTCTGCTCAAGTCTTGGAATACACCAGGATGTCATCGATGAACACAACCACAAAATGATCCAAAAATGGCCTGAAAATCTGATTCATGAGATCTATAAAGGCTACAAGTGCATTCGTTAAACCAAACGGCATCACCAGAAACTCAAAGTGACCATATCGGGTTCTGAATACTGTCTTAGGCATATCATCCTCTCTTATCTTCAATTGATGATTGCTGGATCTCTAATCAATCTTGGAGAAGAATCTTGAACCACCGAGTTGATCAAACAACTCATCTATCCTTGGCAAAAGATATTTGTTCTTCACTGTCAACTGATTCAACTTCCTGTAGTCCACACAAAGTCTCAACGAACCATCAGCTTTCTTTGCAAACAAGATAGGAGCACCTCAGGGAGAAGTGCTACTGCGAATAAAGCCCTTGGAAAGTAAATCGTCTAACTGTTCTCTTAATTTTTCCATCTCAGCAGGCGCCATGCGATAGGCTGGAATAGAAACTCGCGGAGCTTTAGGGACTAGTTCAATATAGAACTCGATCTCCCTATCAGGTGGTAACCCCAGTAAGTCTTCAGGAAATACCTTTGAATACTCACACAGTACCAGAATCCATGGGTTTTGATTATCTGTCCTTACCTCGCCATCCATGGCAAACAAGTTCCCATAACACTCGAGTTTCTTTCTTCCACCCATGCATGCTTTCAAAACAGGACTAGGTTTCAACGAACTCATCCCAACCTGATAGACAAAAAGTTGCACATCACCAGGAAAAAGAGTCACCCACTTCTTATAACAGTCTACAACAGCTCGATACTTCGACAACTAATCCATACTGAGTATCACGTCATACTGTCCCATCGGTAATACAATCAAATCAGTAAGAAGCTTCCTATTACCAACCACAACCCGACAAGACTTAAACACACTAGACACATCGGCTACTTCTCCCAAAGGTGTACCCAACATCAATACATAATCCAAATCAGAAAATTCCAACCCTAACAGTTAAGCAAATAACAATGATATGAATGAATGGGATGTACCAGTATCAAACAAAACATGTGCCCAAAAGTGTGAAAGAAGGATCAGACCGTCAACAACACCTCGACCGTTGCGATCCTGAGTGTCGTCTGCCCCAGTAAAAGTATAGGCTTGGCCAGTCACCTTCCCTTTCCCCTTGTTGCCTCTCCCCTGACCAAGACGGCTACTGCTGGATTCTGGACCACTACTGCCATATCCACGCTCACCTTGAATCCCTGAGGCCTAAGGAGTCTGAAAGTTTTGAGTAAAACCCTGAGGGAGATACTGATGCTGATAAGGCTGAGGGGAAGTAAAAGCCTGCGAAGCACCCTGTGACTGTTGTGGCCTCGCTTGAGTATTCTGATAAGAAAAAGAACCGGACTGGCTCCTCTGTAGTTCTCCCTGAGAAAGAGGAGATTTCTGTAGACGGTTGGGACACTCCTTCTTCTGATAACCCTACTGGCTATAAACAAAACATCCTCTATACGGACAGTGTCTGCCACCCCTTGAAGAACCACTGCTGTTCGAGCTCCCACTATTCGGAGTACCCTGGACTGACCACTGCCCCTAGTTCCTTCTGGTGGCTTTCCTGTCATTAGCTCTCTGCTGGTTCCTGTCATTTCACAAAGGTGAGAAATTCCTTGATTTATTAGAAAAGTGTCAAAAGTCCTAGTTTTTATAAAACGGTCCATTTAAATAAAATAATTAGAATTTTATCTCGTGAACCACTCCCACAGTTCGTATACACCATTAAACATAAATCGAATAATTATTTAAAAACGTGAAATCAAATATAATTCCAAGTAACATCATCATTCACAACGAAACTCAAATCCCATAATGGCATACATAGGTTCACAAACAAAATAGAAAGTAGTAATCTTGGTTCAATGCTAACAAAAAACCCAAACAATCTAAACACCACAACAACACACTCTGAGCATTACCAAGATAACAAACTACCGTCGAGATGATCTCTTACTCCTCTTAATCACCGAGATCGCATTGGATACCACCTGAAGAAGAAGATAGGAGGGGTGAGCATAAAATGCCCAGTAGTAAAAACAATTACCTGGTTCGAAAATATTTTAGTGATGGAGAATTCCTGCATAGTTAGTTTAGTCCAAAACATACATATATATATATATAATCCAAACCAGAAATCCATATATATATAAAAGCAGTGTAATCAAAACTATTCAATCCATATGCATATGATACAAATCAACCTATACCCATGAGCTCTCATCCTCTTATCTGTGGAAACCCAGGATGATGGCAACAGCCTGCCTGATACCTAAGCCCATACCCGAAGAGGATACCCATGTGTCGCCTACCAAACCTGGAGGGGCAACCGAATTGCCTACGCCTGCCAAATGGGGAGGTAATCAGAAGTAACAAAACCCCGCGCGGGTTTACGGACTCTACACCGACGGTGGGGCACACAGCGCCACTCTGTATTCCCACAATACTAACACGGTGCTCATGTAGAAAGTAAGTTTTATTCGAAAACGATATAAAACAAAAGTAATCGAATCTCTACCTTGCTCGAATAGTAATACTACACTATTGAATTCTCAAGATGTCATTGACGATCGCCCGGAGGGTCGAGAACCAATTTCAAGCCCTCGATCATCCTCTTGCGAAAAACCAACTTCTCAACGGAGGTTCAATTCCATAAACGGACTTCTTCGTTGAATTCTTAGCACCCAAAATAGCTAGGTTAGATATATAACTTGTCCAATTCGGATACACACCCACACCTGGCCGGTGGTACGTAAATCGAGGCAAATCTTAGCCGTCCGATTTATATTTCTGTGTCGGTCACCAAACATAGGCAATATATATATCAAACTTCTCTATTTTCTGAGTACAATCCAAAAATGACAATAAAAACACAATCTAACGGCCGGATCAAAAAGTCAAACTTAAACTCGAAATACCCAAAAATGGCAACTTTCAATCTTGGCAAAATGGGGTTGAAATATATATACCTTGATGATCCTTACGACGAGACGAATCTAACAAGACCGGTTGGAGGTCGAATGGAGACTGAAATCGTCGCCGGTGGCCAAAAATTCGATTTGGCCTCTGGGAGCTTTCCCAGCGTTGTAGGCGACGGCGGTGACCAGGGACGAGCGGCACGGCTTCAGCATTGCACGGGGAGGCTTTGCCGGTCAGTTGCATGGGCAGACGATGGCCGCAGCGGCTCCTGCAGCGATCTGACGTCGACGGGCGAAGAGAGATCCGAGAGAGAGAGAGAGATCGGAGGGAAGAGAGAGAAAGAAAAAGGACAGGGCCAGCATGTGGCCCTGTCTTTAGAGCTGTGCAATTTTTCAAAAATTGTACATAAGTCCTCAAATTTTAAAATCTCTATCAATTCTGTCTCCCAAAAAATTACAATTTAGTCCTTCTGCATAAAACTTTTGCAAATTAATCCCCCTAATATTATATCTGAAAAATTGGTAAAATGTCTAAATTACCTTCCCAAAATCTGGGCTTTTACATGGACAAATCATAATTAAGAGGCATTTATAAGAAATAGACTTTTTCAGATAAATTTTATAAAAGAATGGCCATTTTTTACACCTATTTAATAAATGACTGTTATAATTTTATTTTGATAAATGACTGTTTTTCAGTTGATCTATCTATTATAAAGTAAATCAATTTTTTAGAAAGTAAATCAATTTTCAAAAATAAATCAATTTATTTTGATATACTCTATGTATGAAAAAGGTCATTTTTAAAATAATTTTAGGATTTAGTCATTTTTTAACGGTGTTTGAAAATGACCATTTTACAAACTATATATGATTCAAAATTTGGTCATATGGCTAAAAAATCCTAATTATTATTGTTAATTGCTGGTCTATTGAAGCTTAAATTATTTGGATTCATTAGAAGAACTGTATAGTTTAACAAAGTCCAATTGTTGATTAATTAATGATAGCCTAATTCTATTTGGACTACGATTAGAATGGGTATTTAAGTTGTCTCAATATGAAAAACAACTCAACTCTCCTTTTATTTATATGATAGTCACAAAACTAAGCACTTCGCTTAACAGTGATACACGTGAAAAATAATAGAGGGTGGGAGAGGGCTACATGCTTACACAAAGAGAAAAAGGGAAATTTGACCATACCTGAATTTTCCTTGTGCTTGGCACAAACATTGATCTATCTTTGCCTTGTTTATATTCCCAACATTGGAGGAGAAGGAGCACAATCCGTCTAGATCATTCTTAGAGATTTCTCTATAACTAAGTTCAAAAAAAAAGAAAGTTCTTTGTAAAATACACATTTATGATAATGTATTTTAGAAAATATACCCTCTTAATAATTTTTTGGTGAATACACATTTTTAAGTTTTAAATTATTTTAAATATAAAAATGTCCGTAGTACTTCTCTTAAGAAGTGTCTACATTCTAGTTAGACAAGAGAGATTGAGCTATTAGACACGTTATCTAACACCTACAAATACTTGTGTCTAGCGATCTTGATACTATGTCTAGCTCATAACATTCAAGCAAGATCCAAATCTAGTTAGATAAAAAGAGTCAGTTACTAGACACTTTATCTAGTATCATTCTAGTGCTTGAAACTATGTCTAGCACTTTCGACTTAACGGTAGATAAGTCCTTTTGCATATATTTTTTAAGTGGGTATAGTTACATAAACTATTGAAAAGAATGTATTTTCTAAAATTAACTATAGAGAGTGTGTATTTCACCAAATATCCCAACAAGAAAAAAAATGAGTCTTAGTGTTGTTGGAATTATCTCGAAGTTGAGGTTAGTTTTTTAATGGAAAATAGTCACAGACAAAGTATATAATCAATCATTAGTTATTTGTATGAGTTATAATCTCATTCTCAATTATAGTCATCAAACTATATACTTTATATATGACTCATTTTTACTAAAAATTTAACTATTTGTAAAAAAAAAAAAAATGATCATTATTATAATAATTGCGTAAATATTAGTAGTGTACTGTGTAAGTTCAAAATTCAAAATTTTATTTTTAATCATAATTATCAAATTGTGTTTTCCAATTTGCTGGTACACCGTGAATCTTCCAACAATTATACGTTACCACATCTATTAAGTTATTTTTTCTAGACAATTTGTCAAAATGTGTAGCAGTAATCGTATTGTCGTCCTATGTGGCTTTAGAAATTCATTTTTTGGTATTGAAATCAGATTTATTCTTTATTTCATGTATCACATGGATGTGATACTATATAATGAGTCCCTTCATATGAAATATCAACTACTTTCACCAAAAATCACTTGGGTCTAAATATACTAGCAAATAACATTGTTAATAATTAAAATATACGGTTTACAAAAAGTCGATAAAATTTTGAATCACATATAACTTACTTAATTTGTTTCTGTATATTTGGTGAACAAACAATGCAACATTTATCAAAATTTAGAGTACGTTTTTTTTTTAACATGATGAAAATTTAACAAGTGATCAAAATTGATGGAAGAAACTGAAGCAATATATGCTGTGTACAAATTAGGCGATAAAATGCGGAGGACGTTGCGCTCTATGAGTCGGAAGTTGCTGAGATTGAGCCATTGTTTGCGGGCTTCTTCTTTCTAGTTCATGGCTTTGGAACTTTAGTGCAATTAATTTAAAAAAAAAAAAAAATAGATGATATTGTTGTAGGTAACAAAAAGCCGAAATTAGTGAGGAATGGTTGGGAGAGGCTGATAGTTACACTATCAGACACAGTTATCTATTAGCTATTACACAATTGCATGCGAAGAAACAGAACGAGTAAAAGTTACAATCTCTTACCCTTTTTATGGGGAAGAAACTTGAGAATATTTGACCAAAATCAATACAGTAATTTCTCAACTGATTATGGTATGTGAAAATCAGCCAATTGTCTTATCATACTGAATTTGTTATGGCATCGTTCAGGCCAAATTATGGTTCTGATTTTACAAGTTCACGGAAAATTATGCTGAAACAGTTTCCATGTTTTCTTCCATGTTTTCTGGTGCTTGAGTTTCCTTGTATGAGTTTCCATGTTTTCTGGAAACTGTTTTAAGATAATTTTGTTTAACCTCTTCCTATAAATACAATTCATTGTATGAATTTTACACAAATATGAATGAAAAATGTAACTTATTTATTTTAACATGGTATCAGGGCTGGAATATCCAGCAAAATCCCAAAATTCCAGTGAATATATAACCGAACACCTCTCCACAAATCGAGCAGCCAGCCATTGTCAAACCCCTGCCCACTTCCATC
>JXTB01000099.1:173476-184834 GCA_002914805.1 Parasponia andersonii
AAGGCCATGCTAATGTAGTACAAATTAGTGAGGAATAGCTCGTAGAGGCTCTTGTCCCACTGGGTAAATTTCAGATAAATCAGCGTCAATAGCTCAAACGGACACACAAATATGAGTATTTCATGGTTAAATATCGGGGACTTATAAGGTACAGATTAGGCGAGAGCGAAGAAGCAGAGCATGCTATAATCTTTCTTGCCATTTAAATCTCAGATAATGTTTAATCCTTCTAATAAGAAACTGGATTGCATAATCAATTATTTAGTCCTAGCAATACAAATGAGATTTCGCTCAATTAAACAAGTACCATTAAACTACAAAAAATTAAATACCGTCTTCAAGTAAATTCAACAGATCTTTCCCTTTAGTCCTTATAACTAGGAGCTTCGAGCAATTTAGGCTCCAGCTCAATATGCATCCTATTAGCCACTTCTTTAATAAGCAAATTACTCAGGCAATAAATCTCAATAGCGTACTCAAAATATCTCAAATGGAAGAAAACCATTAGAGTGAAGAAGAGTGACAAACAAGTGCAAATATTTAAACCATGTGAATAATAAGAACAAAAATCAAGGTAACAAATAAAGCTATAGCAAGTCTAAGAGTAAAATCGCAATTTACCTTTTATTTTTTATTGTTTTGTTTTTTATCCGCAGCCATTAGAACAACATAATCTGCTTACTTTTGGGGTTGATGCTCTCGATGGTGAATCGATCACTCAATAACCTTCTACTATGTTGAATACGATATGGAAGAAAAGCGATGAAACCAGCTATGGCTACAGAATGACCTCCTCTTACTTTGTCTACAACAAAACCTTTGACCTTAGAATTCGCTCGCCAAATCTTGTTTAGTTCCAACCAAGCTCGGTTCTGTCTGAATCTTCGTGGAAGAACAATTGATTCACCAGCCATAGATCCCACCAGATCATTAAACCTTGCAGCAGCTCGCTCTTTCACTTGTGGTTCACCAGCTACTACATCAACAAAGAATCTCTCCAACATTTGCTTTTTGATCAGTGATTCGCCAGCCTTTATATCTACATATCCAACCTTATTCTCAAACCTGGTGATGGCTTCATTGACTGGGACTCTGGTAAGTTCATCTTGCGTACAAACTTTAGGGGCCCCAGCTCCAGAATCCACCATGAACATTTCCTCCCTCAAGCGTAAAACTTTTGCTTGTAAGGCATTTCCGTTGCATAGGTCAGATTATCGTCTTCTTCTTTTACGTTGCATTAGTATTATTTCAGAAAAAGAAGGTAAAAAAACAAAACAAAACAAAACAAAGAAGCCGAGACCCAACAATCATCAACCACAACAAAGTGCAGGCCTATACTGGCATCCCCAACTTACATACCCCTATATTTTGTTTCTCTTTTATTTAAAATGGAAAAAAAACACTAAAATAAAGTTTTATCAGTACTCAGCATAATTGGGTTAATTGGGTTAATAGTATACGACATTTCGTCTGAATCAATTTTCGTCAATATAATTGGGTTCAAGTTCAACACATTTGAAAAATAACTTTTAGTAAGTGACCTATTTTTTCGAACTCTTTGCAAAGTAAATTTTTTAATGATCTGAGAAAATGTCTAGAGTAGTTGAGTATAGTTGAGTTATAATGTACCTACAGAAACAGTTCTTAAAAATTGGTCATTCATTGAAAGCTAATTTCTAAATGATCTATTTTGCAATACGAATTATGAATCAAAAGTGATCGAAAAATAAAAGGAATCATATCTATGACACCACCAAAAAAAAAAAAAAACATTTACTAATTTAACAAAATAAAAGTAATCTCCGGTATACTTTTTCCCCTTTGACAATTGTATTTTATGTGAAGCTTGAACTTGACGGTTGAAACGAGCTCCTGGACTGGTGACAACTTGCCTCTCGGGTATGTAAATGTAATTTTACATGCAGAATGTTTCACAAATTTAATTTTCAGGTATACACATACGTCATTATTTTTACTATTTTTCATATGCGCACTATACATAATATATACATACATATATACAGAGACAGAGTATGAATTTAATATACATATATAGGAAACACAAATGTACAACTTCAGATCACATCAATTCCCAATCGATATGCACGAAAGCAATATGAGAAATTTTGGGCCAATCCTCTCCGTTCTCTCTTTCACACCTCTCTTTTAGCAAAGGACAACTATAGATCCACAAATGAGAAAGAGAACTAGGCAGCCCTTCTTCTGGCAAGCACTCAAGCTTTGTGCACCAAGAAATGGACAACTCTTCAAGAACATTAAGTTGTTGAAAGCCTTTTCCATTAAGAGTCCTAAGATTTGCAATATCAGAAATGGAGAGAGAAGTAAGACTAGTTGGAAGCAGCCCCTCATCCGGAAATGAATCTAACACCCCTTCACTTATGTTGTTGATGTGTAAAGATCTAATAGAAGTGAATCTTTGCATATTCCAACTCGAGTGATTTACGAAAAGTTTCTTGCAGCTGGAGATGGTAATGGTATCTAGATTTGAGTACAATCCTCCTCCTAGAAATGATTCAAGTTCTGGACAGTCTTTTATTTCCATAGTTAGAAGAGATGGAAATGTAGCTTCTGTTTGTTGTGCCCTTGAGTTTGGTATTATAGCCTTCAGTTGTTCACATCTCCATATCCGAAGTATTGACAATGATGGAAGGTAGTCAGGAACTTCTCCACTTAGCTTTGGACAATATCTCAAATGAAGTTCTTTAAGTCGAGGAAACACTCCACCTTCTTCGTCAACTCTGAGAAATGACCATTGCTTCCACTCTGACATGTCTTCGAAGCGTAAAATCTCCAAGGATTTAAATGATCTGCTTGTCGAAGAACCATTAGACTGAAACTCAGAATCTACAGTCACCACCCCATCAAATCCGCTAATCTCAAGCTCTTTCAGAAAAGGTAATTGCCCAAGTGATGGCAACAAGCAACAGTTTGTACAATCTCTTAGACAAATTGATACTATACTTGAAAATGAGTCGTCTCCTATCCAGTTTGGGAATCTAGTACCTTCATAGCAAAGGATAGATAGCTTTTGTAGGTATGTGTGAGGTTGGAGCCTTTCAAGTACTTGTCTTTCTTTTATTGAATCATTTGTACCGCTGGACCATTTCAAAATTAGCTCGCTCAGATGCTTCTTATCCTTCAAATTGGCCTCCAAAACATCCCCAACATAAACAACATTTTCAAGCCCTGAAATACAAAGCCTTCCATGCAGATATTGAAGCTCTCTTAACTCTTTGATTCTAGACCCACTATTTTGTCCCAAGACAAAGTCAGTCAGTGCTTGTAAATCTTTCATGCGACACATATGCAGAGGCATCTGTTTTAGAGGTGTGTTCGCTACGTCCAAACGGCGCAAGTTTATTAGGCTTCCCATGTTGGTTGGTAATTGAGTAAGATTTCTACAACATGATAATAGTAGTGTCTGCAAATTGTATAAAGTACAAACTGAATTAGGTATCTCTCTAATTTCAGTTTCAGATAAGTCCAAATACCTTAGATGCTTCAAATTACCAATCGACTCTGGCAATTCTGTGATAGGATACCGAAATAGAGAGAGCACCCTTAAGAATTGTACCGTGGACAATAGGTTACGCAGTACCAAGTTCGCTTGTGGGAGTTCTTCATTGACATTTCGCCATCCTAACGGTAGGAATGTGCGCAAGCACTTAGCTTCAGATAAAGATTCAGACCTCTTGAAGTCGTAGATTGTTCCATTTGTGTATGACAAATAACGAGTCTTACTATTGAGATAAGGCGACTCAGAATCTTCCAATCTCAAAGTAAATTTTCCTGATACAAATGCAGCTAAATCATTTACCAGGTCATGCATGGTGAAAAGCAATTTGCTAGAACTTGATTGTTGAAACAATGACCTTGATACAAGAGCCTCAAAATACTCATCTCCAATTTCTTCTATCCTTTTCTTGTTTTGCAGTTGCAAAAGATCTTCTGCCATCCATAAGGAGATTAATTCCTTTTTTGTAAATTCATAATCCTTGGGAAATATCGAGCAATAAGCAAAGCATCGCTTCAGATGTGAAGGTAGATAATGGTAACTCAACCATAAAGCTGGAAGAATGTCACTCTCCTCATCAGAGAGCTCCCATATATAGCTCTTTAGTACTTTTTCCCATTTCTCTGAATTCAGCTCAAAACGCAGGAGACCACCAAGCGACTTTGCTGCCAAAGGAAGCCCTGAACACTTTCGAACAATTTTTCTCCCAATTCCTTCTAGACCCAGATCTGCACCCAAGTCTTCCTTGTTAAAAGCATGTTTTGCAAATAACCTCCAGCAATCTTCATCAGTCATTGCTCCTAGATGATAAGGTGGAACATTACCCATCATTGATGCAACTCTTTCATTTCGAGTCGTCACAATGATTTTACTTCCATGTGCTCCTGATTCAAAAGGACACTTCAAAACATCCCAATTGTGGTAATTATTGTTCCAAACATCATCGTGAACAAAAAGAAACCTCTTCTCTTTCAAAGCCTTTTTCAGTTCAACTTGAAGCTTATTTAGGTCCTTGATGTTACATGTTTGAGAGGTGACTGCCTCAAAGATTGTTTTTGTTATAGCAAAAACATCAAATTCATGAGATACAAAAACCCATACTTTAAGGTCAAAATGTTCCTTCACTCTATCATCATTGTAAATAACCTGAGCAAGAGTAGTCTTTCCAATCCCACCCATACCCACTATAGGGATCACAGAAGCCTTATCACCACTAGCATAATCCGATATCAACAAATTAATTATAGCTTCTCTTTCTGCATCCCTACCATAAACACCAGATTCCTCTATCAAAGAAGTTGCAGGTAATTTCCGTAAAGGTTTATTTTGGACACCTTTTTCCAAACTCATAAGAGCTTTTTGTGCCAAGACATATTCTAATCTATCAAGTACCTCTACCAACTTGGACTCTCTTGTTTTTTCAAATGCAAGAAATGAAGTTGAGTTGAGATCCAATACCTTACTTGTGCACTCCCCTTCTAGCTTGCATCGCAAGGCTTCGGTGTTGATCTCACTCATCAAGTCCTCTGCATCAAATACTGCTTCTTTGAGTTCATCAAGCCACTCGTTAACAGCTGGATTCCTTACTTGAATCTCGTCGGTATCGTTTAGCACTGCGTTAGCTGACAACAGCTTAATCTTCAACTTCTTTAGCAGCCCTTCATTGAGTTTCTTGCCCCTAATGAAGTCAACGACCTCCCGAGAAGCCAACCTATCAAACAAAACCTGAAGCGAAGCAGAGAGAAGAGCTCCACCCAACATTGGTGCCGCCATGTTGATCTATATGTACAGAGGAATCAAAGGTAAAGAAGCTAAGCACAACAGTTATGCTTTATGTGTTAGATCTAACTGCTCCAGAGCTTTTGCCAATACCTCGGTGATGCTTCTTCTACTTTTCTTCATTTTTTTTTTTAAAATGCCACTTTCACTGGGTAAGGTTGGAAGAAAGTGAGATGAGTTAAAGTCTTCAATGTGGTCCAAAATCTACTTTGTCCATTTTCTTGTTCTTGCTAGTTAATGTCTGAATTTTTCAACATGTGGCAATGGTTGAAGGGTCAGAAATGGCAACTACGTCATGTCAGTTTGAATATTTAGGAGAAGGAATTAGTTTTAAATATTGATGGAAAACATAAATTAGAGTTTACAATGAGCCAATCTATTCACATCACGTAGTTACCACATGTATGTAGCAACAAGCGTTATTGTACAGAAATTTGACTTGTAGGTATAAGTTGGAGTGTATATATATATGTACAGCTACTTTATTATCTAGCACTTTTTAGCACTAATAGTACTTTTTCTATATTTTTATTGTATGGAAAACTGCAGTTTGAGTATTTTTCATATTTTGATTTTTTATCTAGCACTTTTTAGCGCTAAATGTATTTTGCTGTACATTTGTCTCTACGATGAGGGATGTGCCAATTAATTAATTTACAGAAATAGCTTAGTTTACTGTTTTCCTTGTCCAAGCTATTAAGTCAAAATTTCAGAAAATTTTGATGGACCTTTTTCTTGTCTGTGAAACAATTTCAAAACTTTTCATTGAGGCTAATAATGTGAATCGGCAAAGAAGGTCCTTAATTAACCGTACAAATCCACACGTCTTAGTATAGTATTAATGTCAGTTTATGTGTTGTCAACTTCAATTTGTACGAAATATGACTACGTTTATAATTATCTTTTCAAGAGGAATCAATTATGAAAGTTCTTATGAATAACAAAATTTTACGTAACTAATAACAAAGTGTATTTTGTCATTTCTCAGTTACTGAATTTATATGCTCAAAAAATAAATTTGATGTTTGAAAAAATGCATATGTTTGTCCTAAGCTCCATTGTTTTGCTCTAATAACATGGGAGCTACGAAACATGCTATGTGCAAACTCTTTTGTGTAATCAAAATCGTTCATTTATGTGATATTTATGTGATGTTTTATGCAATCAAAATCGTTCATTATGTAAAATCCATAATGAGACTCTTTATAAGGTAATGGGACTCGTCTACGAATATATAATTTTGACAAATAGATTGGAAAAAAAAAAATAAATTTCCAAATAAAATTTAGGAACATATTTTCCATTCCTTTACCTTGATTGTTCCCTTACAATTTTTTCTCATAGCTAAATCCAACTTTCAAACAAAATCCTGTTAAGTTTCCCAAAAGAAAATTCCGTACTATTGAGTATCCACATACTCTCATTTCGACTTTTTTTTTTCTACAAAAAAAAAAAGAAAAAAAAAACACGAGGCTCCTTATCATGCTTCTCACTAAACACGTAGAGCACGGTTGACATCAGTAATCACCTCTACCAGCCAAGAAGAAAATTAATGCCACAAAGAACATCTATTCTATGATTTACATCTAGATGCACATATTTGTGTGTTAGGACAATTTTCCAAGTGAATTCAGAATAACTGAATCTATCTAAATAAGCTACCTAGTACATGTTTTCAACCGAAAAAATAGTCTTCTCCAAACTAATTGAGCCTTCAAAGTAAAAGCCAGATATCCACAGACTTTTTTTCTATCACTATATCGACATTACTTGCTACCTGATAGGAGAAGTCTCATCAAAAAGCCTATCGATCATCGAACTTCTCATCAAAAAGCCTATCGATCATCGAGGCGAAGTTTGTAACGACGTCCCAAGCGCTGAGCAGTCCCATCAGAGATCACACCTTCTATCAACTCACGCTTCTTATAATGTGTTTTGAGCTCATCTGCCTGCTTCTTCGCAAGCTTTTCTTCTTCCTAAAATTGTCGCTACACATTGTTTTTTTTTTTTTTTTTAAAAAAAAGAAGAGAAAACAATGGACAATAGGGAATTACTAAACAGTAATACTCAAAAACAAATATAACCAATTGTGTTGTGTCCAGATTTTGTGCATCATTCATGGTACTAAATTCCAGTCTCAATAAGTGGTAGTAAGAAAGGCAAAGTGCCATGGCAGTGTGCATTTTTCACTCTATTTTGAATACAGGGCCTGGGATAAGCTGTTTGTAATACAAATTGACGTATTTGGAATATGAATTCAAGGTCTTGAAATAATTTATATCCCGAATCCATGTATTCACTCTTTGAAATTTGGCTGTATTTATAATAATCATAAACTATAATTGTAACAAATTATCCATTAAATGAAATATGGCAACGAATAGAAAAGTATCTATTGGAAGGGTATTATGATAATTTCACCTCACTGTTGCGGTATAGCATTAGGGATACACACATAGTATAGTATATGCTAAATGGGTCAAGTTAATTAAAGTATTTAATAATTTCTAGAAAATAATAATATTTAATGTAAAAGGGCAATATTAGACCTATGATAGAGTGCCCTAATATTAATAGCATGGATAGATCATAATTAAGAGTTAATTATAATAGTATTTATAAGAAATGATCTTTTTTCAAATCAATTTTAGAAAAATGGCCGTTTTTTATACCTAATTAATAAATGACCGTTATAATTTTATTTTGATAAATGGCCATTTTTCAGTAATGTATTTTTTATAAAGTAAATCAATTTTTTGAAAAGTAAATCAATTTTAAAAAATAAATCAATTTATTTTGATATACTATATATGAAAATGATCATTTTTTAAATAATTTCAGAATTTAGCCATTTTTTAACGGTGTTTGAAAATGACTATTTTGCAAATTATGATTCAAAATTTGGCCATATGGCTAAAAAACCCTAATTATAATTGTTAACTATTGGTCTGTTGAAGCTTAGATTATTTAGATTCGTTGGGTTCTTTATATGGCTCAACAAAATTTAATTGTTGATTAATTAATGGTAGCCCAATTCTATTTGGACTATAATTAGAATGGGTATTTAAGTTGGCTCAATATGAAAAATAACCGAACTCTCCTTTTATTTATGTGATAGTCAAAAAACTGAGCACGTCACTTAACAGCGATATACATAAAAAATAATAAAGGGAGAGAGAGGCCTACATGCTTATAGAGAGAAAAAGAGAAAATTAGACTATATCGGAATTTTCCTAGTGCTTGGCACAAATATTGATCTATCTTGCCTTGTTTGTAAACACAGTCCGTTTGGATCATTCTTAGAGATTTCTCCCCAATTAAGTTCAAGAAAAAAAAAAGGAGCTCTTTGCAAAATACACATTTATTATAGTGTATTTTAGGAAATATACCCATCTTAATAAATTTTTTTTGTGAATACACTTTTTTAAGTTTTAAATTATTTTAAACAAAAAAAAGCCCCTAACACTTCTCTTTTCAAGTATCCACATTCCGACTATACAGGAAAGTTCAAGTTGCTAGACACCTTATCTAGCGCCTATCAACACTTGTGTTTAGCAATCTTGACACTATATCTAACTCATAATATTCAAGCGTGATCCAAATCTAACTAGACAGGAGGGGTCAAGTTGTTAGATACTTTATCTAGTGTTATTCGACATTCGTTCTAGCGCTCATGACACCATATCTAACATTAAACAATTAAACTTTTTTTTCGGTGGAGTTGCTAGATATTTTATCTAGCGCTTAAAAATATGTCTAGCACTTTCACTTAAGGGTATATAAGTACTTTTGTACCTTATTTTTTTATTCAAAGTGGGTGTAGTTACCTAAACTATAAGAAAGAGTGTATTTTCTAAAATTAAATATAGAGGTGATATATTTCACCTAATTTCCTAAAAAAAAAAAAAAGATGAGTCTTTCTTGGTGTTGTTGGAATTCTCTCAAAACTGAAGTTAGTTTTTTAATAAAAAATAGTCACAGACAAAATATATAATTAGGTTTTAATTACTTCTATGAGTTATAATCTCGTTCTCAATTATAGTTATCAAATTATACGTTTCACACATCGACTCATTTCTGCTAAAAATTTAAAAGTTTGTGAGAAAAATAATTATTGTTACAATAATTGCGTAAATATCAGTAGTGTATTGTGTAAGTTCAAAATTCGAAATTTCATTCTTGACTACAATTATGAAACTGTGTTTTATACCGCGAATCTTCCAACAATTATATTTTGCCATATCTATCAAGTTACTTTTTTTTAGACAACTTGTCAAGATGTGTTGCATTACTCGTATCGTCGTCCCGTGTAGTTTTAGAAATTCACTTTATGGTATTGAACTCAGATTTATTCTTTATTTTATGTTTCACTTGGATGTGATGCTATATAATGAGTTCCATCATATGAACTATCTACTTTCACCAAAAATCACTAGGCTCTAAATATACCAGCAAATAACATTCCTAATAATTAAAATATACGGTTTGGCCAAAAAATCAATAAAATCTTGAATCACATGTAACTTCCTTAATTTGTTTCTGTCTCTTTGGTGAATAAAAAATGCAACATTTATCAAAATTTAGAGAGTTTTTTTTTTTTTTTTTTAAAAAATATGATGAAAATTTAACAAGTGAACAAAATTGATGGAAGAAACTGAAGCAATATATGCTGTGTACAAATTAGGCGATAGAATGCGGAGGACGTTGCTCTCTTGGAGTCGGAAGTTGCTGAGATTGAGCCATTGTTTGCGAGCTTCTTCTTTCTAGTTCATGGCTTTGGAACTCTAGTGCAATTGATGATGAGAGAAAAAAAAAAAAAAAAAAAACTAGATGGTATTGCTGTAGGTAACAAAAAGCCGAAATTAGTGAGGAATGATTGGGAGAGGCTGATATTACACTATCAGACACACTTATCTGTTAGCTATTACACAATTGCAAGCGAAGAAACGGAACGAGTAAAAGTTACAATCTCTTACCATTTTTCTGGGGAAGAAATTCAAAAACTTGAGAATATTTGACCAAAAACAATACAGTAATTTCTCAACTGATTATGGTATGTGATAATCAGCCAATTCTCTCATCAGACTGAATTTTTTATGGCATCGTTCAAGCCAAATTATGGTTCTGATTTTACAAGTTCATGGGAAATTATAAAAAACAGATTCCATGACTTCCACAAATCATTACACATTTCTTATGCCACAAGTGCAACAATGACACCAAGAAAATGAATCAACACATATGCGTATGCCTAAGAACTGCAGACAAATCTAACAAATAAGCACAAGTGTTGTATTATGTATGTTTAGTTCTCAGAATTCTTTTGATGGTTCTCTGATATCAAATTCTGATACGTCAGTTAGGTACCAACATTCTTTCTCTTCTGGTAAGGATGTTGATTTGTGTATTCTGGCGAGTATTGCTTAAAAAATAATAAAAAATTGAAAATGTCTCAAAAAAATTTTTTGATTAGAAATACACCATCTCCATATTTTTCTAAACATGTTTGCAAAAAATCGTATCAAAATTCAAAGTATTTTATTAAAAAATTCAAAATGCTCTTTAGGAGGTAGAGATGCCTTCTAAGGGGCCACTAACGCAGGCTATGCAAAATTAATTTATTTTAAAATGATTATTTCTCTATTATTATGTTAAAATTACTGTATAAAGATGATTAGCAAATTCAATCTGTCACTTATTAATAAGTCTCCTCTCCACTTTTCTTTTCATTTTGGGAGGGAAAGTTTTTTTCAGACACCACCATTTTTTTATCTTTTTCCGATCCTTTCCATTTTCTTTCCAACCAAACTTTTTCATTTTCCTTCACTTTTCCCTCCAACTATTTCTTTCCCCTCACTTTTCCCTCTTACCAAACATAGCCTAAATTTCGGTAAGAAATAACAATGACATTCATAATTTTTTTTTTTAAAAAAAAAACCTAATCTACTGCACACTTCTTATAATTTCCTAAACTGAATTCATTTTCTTTCATGAATAATCAGAATTTAAAATTAGAAGAAAATGGATGACGGGTAAGATGAGTG
>JXTB01000099.1:185444-210703 GCA_002914805.1 Parasponia andersonii
TTGCGTACAAACTTTAGGGGCCCCAGCTCCAGAATCCACCATGAACATTTCCTCCCTCAAGCGTAAAACTTTTGCTTGTAAGGCATTTCCGTTGCGTAGGGGAAAACTTGAATTAGATCTTGGAAACAATCGACTCATATAGATACTCATCGTAAGCTAGCTAGATTCCCAAATCAAACGCTTTGAACTTAATGTTCTTATAGTCGATTCCTCGAAAGTTGTGTGAAAAATATCTGCATACAAAAATAATAAAAGCAAAATTGCTTAAAAAATCCAGGAATTTGCATATAACTCCATTTCCCTGATCCATTCACAATAAAAGTCTGCACATCCAGTAGACGATGTGAGAGGAGAGGAAAAAGAGAGAGAAATAAAACTAAAGGCTTCAACAATGAGACTTGGGCAGGGCGACAACCATAATAAAGGCTTCAGCTTTTATTATGCTATAAACTTTGCATCAATTATGGGTTTATTCTTGCAGATGGGTACCACTTTGAACCTCCTAAAATGCAGTTCGCAACTAAAGTTTGGTAAGAAGAGAAATCACATTAAAAATTCTTCCCTCTTTGGTTATTCTCACTGGAAACATACTAAACAGAGGTAGGAAATTTTGTAAATAATGTTGTAAATAAAAGATAGTGAAGAAGAACAAACAGACATAAACTTATTATTTTTTCATGAACATATAAACTAAGAAAAGAAATGTATTATTTCATTCAAACCATAACCATAATTCACTGAGGCAATGAATCAAACACCATATGTGCAATATCAGAAAACATCATAACCCAAACACCCAGAAGCCAAAAATGATTAAAAATCAATCAAAAAACACCAAAATACACAAAAATGGCCGAAAGCTAAACAAACCTGCTTGCCGAGTTTGAGAACAACACAAAGGGTCACTAATCACGATGTCTCTAACAGCAATGTTCACTCCTCTCTGCACTTGATTTATAATAAACAAAAAAACCATTACTTATCTGTTGAAGAAAACTAATCCAAACCAAATGTTTATTGAGAGATATAATCCTTAAAATCGTAATAAAAATCTGGAAACTTCGTTGCAAAAGTTTCTTCGAATTCCTTCACATACATGGTATTTTATATAACGCTCCATAGTTGTAACTTGCTTTAGCGTATTGGGTTCCACTTTTACCAATCTTTCAATATAAACCGGTCTTCCCTCTTTATTCTTCTCTTTGAAGTCAAAAAGATTTATGTGTGTTGGAACCAAAAAAAAAACGTACTAAAATTTTCGTTATAAATTCTTAAAATCGTGACCTACATAAGGCAAGAAGATGAAGAATCAAACCTGATACTTAAATTGCAAGCTGCAGCCGAATAAGCTCAAGAATCAACAAGATGGAGAGCTCAATAGAGCTTGAAGGACTGTGAGAGCTCACGAGAGAAAGAAGGAGATGGAGAGTTCAGAGGCCTATAAGACAGAGATGCAGAGGTCAAAAGAGAGAGAGAGAGTGAGATTGAGAGCTCTAGAGGCAGAGCTCATGGTGGCTGAGTGCAGAGAGGAAGAGACGATCGTTCAATATAAAACCCTACCAATTTCTAAACGACATAGTTTTAGTTATTAGTTCTTTTGGAATTTTTTTTAATTCCAAGTCACTAGCTGACATGGCACAAATGTCTACCACATCAGCCACATGTATGACACTTGGTATCCACATCATCTCCAAAAATACCACTTTGGTATCACTTGCTTATGTGGCACCCAGAAAAGCTAAAACTTAAAAAATATCATTATATTAACAAACCACGTGTAAAAAAATTTGAACAACATATGTTTTTCATTGTGGGAGAAAAATCTGCCACCAAAAGTTTTTCATTTCTCTCTGATTTATATGTAAAAGTTTTGCGTACGCATATTATGTGTGTAATCAAAATACTTATTATAACTTTTATTAAAAAAATTTTACTTACACATTTTTAAACAACATATGTATAGTAAAAACTAAATGTATTTACACATACATATGTTTAAGTAAAAACAACATTTTCTTGTAATGACTATTTTAAAATTAGTTCACTCATACATATGTGCAAGTAGAAGCAACATTTTTTTTTGTGACCATTTCAAAATTAGCTCAATCAAATACTTCTTATCCTTCAAATTGGCCACCAAAACGTTCTCAACATTAACAACATTTTCAAGCCCTGAAATACAATGCCTTCCATGCAGGTATTGAAGCTCTCTTAACTCTTTGATTCTAGATCCACTATTTTGTCCCAAAACAAAGTCACTCAATGCTTGTAAATCTTTCGTGCGACACATTTGTCTCTACGATGAGGGATGTGCCAATTAATTAATTTACAGAAATAGTTCAGTTTACTGTTTTCCTCGTCCGAGCTATTAAGTCAAAATATCAGAAAATTTCAATGGACCTTTTTCTTGTCTGCGAAACAATTCCAAAACCTTTCATTGAGGCTAATAATGTGAATCGGCAAAGAAGGTCCTTAATTAACCGTACAAATCCACACGTCTTCGTATAGTATTAGGTGTCAATTTATGTGTTGCCAACTTCAATTTGTATGAAATACGACTACGTTTACAATTATCTTTTAAAGAGGAATCAACTATGAAAGTTCCCAACAATGTCAAACTTGAATGTTGGACTACGTCTACAATTATTTTTCCCTTGAATGTTCCCTCACAATTTTTTCCCATAACGAAATCCAACTTCCAAACAAAGTCCTATTAATTTTCCCAAAAGAAAATTCCGTACTATTGAGTATCCTCATACTCTCATTTTGACCTTTTTTTTTTTCCTAAAAAAGGGGAAAAAAAAAAATCATGAGATTCCTTATCATACTTCTCACTAAATACGTAGAGCACGGTTGATATCAGTAATCACCTCTACCAGTCAAAAAGAAAATTAATGCCGCAAAGAACATCTATTTTATGATTTACATCTAGATGCACAAATTTGTGTGTTAGGACAGTGTTCCAAGTGAATTCAGAATAACCGAATCTATCTAAATAAGCTACCTAGTACATATTTTCAACTGAAAAAATGTGTCTTCTCCAAAATAATTGAGCCTTTAAAGTAAAAGTCAGATATTCACAAAATTTTTACTATCACTATATCGACATTACTTACTACCTGACAGGAGAAGTCTCGTAAAAAAAACCTATCGATTATCAAGGCGAAAGCTGAGCAGTCCCATCAGACATCACACCTTCTATCAACTCACGCTTTTTATAATGTGTTTTGAGCTCATCTGCCTGCTTCTTCGTAAGCTTTTTTTCTTCCTAAAATTGTCGCTAGACATTGTTTTTTTTTTAAAAAAAAAATAAATAAATAAAATAAGAGAAAACAATGGACAATAGGGAATTACTAAATAGTAATACTCAAAAACAAATATAACCAATCCTGTTGTGTCCATATTTTGTGCATCATTCCTAGTACTAAATTCGTCTCAATAAGTGGCAGTAAGAAAGATAAAGCACCATGACAGTGTGTATTTTTCACTCTATTTTAAATACAGGGTTTGGAATAAGCTATTTGCAATACAAATTGACCTATTTGGAATAGGAATTCATGATTATTTTCCTTCTCACTTTCTAATTTGGGATAAGCTATTTTCAATACAAATTGACCTATTTGGAATAGGAATTCCTGATTATTTTCTTTTTCACTTCCAATTTGGATTAGAAAGTTGTAGAATAGTGATTTGGATTGTTAGTCTAATCCTCTATTTTTAATTAGAAAGTTGTAGAATAGTGATTTGGATTGTTAGTCTAATCCTCTATTTTTAATTTGTTTGGGAGGGAAAAAAAGAAGGGGGGTGATAAGAACAACTTTTATTGATGACAAAATCACAAAAATCAGAAAATACAAAAAACAAGTGAGGATAACACATCCTCCAACACAATAAACAACTTTAAAAAATAAAATAAATAAACAAATAAAAAGAGAACCAAGATCTGACCGAACAAGCACAAATCTAAACACCGGTAAACACAGTGTTTTTCCATTATATGTATATATATATATATATATATATATTTAAACACTTTTGTTCTTGATCAATAACAATTTCGATTCTTATCAACAAATAAATAATTAAACAAAAACAATATAAACAAAAAGGACGTATGGCATTTCTGGTTGACGATAAAGTGTTATGCTAGAAGCCAAGTATGCCTAGAATTACCTTAATCAGGAACTCAGCTTCACGAGAATATTCTCGACAAAGATGCTTCAGTCTCTTTGCTACCTCAAAATCTGGATTGTTAGGCTCAAGACAGCGACTTAGTATTTTCCTATCGGGCTTCCTGGGCCGATCATCAAACATTTCAACTTCAGGCCTCGGCATCCCAGATACCATGAAAGGTAACTGTGTTATCTCTGAGACAACAGCTTTAGCTTCCTTCGAGTCCTCCGTCTCAGCTGAAGCACATGTAGTTTGGAATGACCTGTACAATGGTAGGAGAAGAATCCGATGAGCTCCATTGGCTCCAACGAGTGCTTTGGCAAAATGGTAACCTCAGAAACCGAATTTTCTCTTATTTATTTTTAATTTCAATAAATCTAATTAGCACTAATTAATAGATAATTAACTATCAAGTCTCACTAACAACGTAAACTATACGACTTAACAAAAGAAACAGTAACAAGATCTAAACAAACAAAAATAGTAACATTACAAAAGAGAAAAGTAAAAGTACTTTCTTTAATTTTTTTAGTTCCATGCGCTGTCTCATAATAAATGACTATATGACATATAATTAGATTATAAGTCAGTATCATTTATGTTAAATATTTAAAATAAATATAATTTTTTTTGAATTAGTGAGTTATATTTTTTTTTAAATATGTCTACTCATAATTAACATAGTAAGTGATTATATGACATATAATTACACTATAACTTAGTATCAATTGTGTTAATTACATAAAATAAATATATTTTACTTAAATTAGTGAAAAATTATAATTTTTTTTTAAAATATGTATATTTACAATTGACATAATAAGTGATTATGTGATATATAATTACACTGTAACTTAGTCTCACTTGTGTTAATTATTAAATAAATATAATTTACTTAAATTAGCAATAAATCATATTTTTTTAATATATCTATGCACAATAAAATATAGTAGGTGACTATGTGACATAATTATATTATAACATAATCTAACTTTTGTCTACGTAATTTAAATAAAAATAATTTACTAATAGGTGATATGTGACTATGTTAGTATACATAATTAATATAGAACGACCATTACGGTTACTTTGGCAACCATCATAATCACTTCCAACTATAGTGGGTGACTATTATGGTCGTTCAGTGTAATTTTAAGGTCGCACAATATAAATTTTAGTCTCTTTGAGCCTTTTTAGGGATTACGAATTTGTGGTTGAGTAATTGAGAACTAAAAGAGTATCTCTAGTATACAGTTATGTTAATTTAGATGGTAGAGTAAAAAAAATTATATTAATTTAGTTGCACAAAAAAGATTATCAAAAACTAGTAAGATATATTATATATAATTAGTACCATAAATAAAAATAAAATTAATTTACTTAAATTATTGAAAAATCATATTGTTAATATGCTTATGGACAATTAACATAATAGACTAATATATGACTATATAACTATGCACAATTAATATAGAACGACCAGTATGGTTGCTATGGTGACCATTATAATCGCCTCCAATTATAATGAGTAACTATTAGGGTCGCTTAGTATAATTTTAAGCACAATGTAAATATTGTTCACTTTGAGTATTTTTTATGGATTACGGATCCGTGGGTGACTAATTGAGAACTAAATGAGTGTCTCTAGTACACAATTATATTAATTTAGTTGCTCAAATAGGAATATCAAAAACCAGTAAGATAGATGATACATAATTAAAATAATAAAGAAAAATAAAAAAATCATGGCTACTAGGTCATAATTCTAATGTCAGATGGATAGTGTCGATAAAGATATTTTTTTTGTATTGTGCCTTGTTTCCCCACGTGTCTAATATCTATACTGTTTTTTAAGATCCTCACCTTGTGAAGTGATGCGACTAATTTTTGGCCTATCTTTAGTCGATTCTCTTTTTGGTGCTACTACCTTAATTGTTCCAATCTCTTTCGGAATGTTATCCCATTGCATTTTAAGGGCATATGGTAAATGGTTTCGGCATATACTAACAACCAATATGGTGCATTGTAGTATTCAGAACAAAGAGAATATATGAGTTCCTAGTGTTTTATGGTTGAGACTTTCCTGCTGCTGCTATGGCATAGATGCATGGAATCATGTCAATATCAAAAACCTTGTATCGACAGCTTCTTGACCTTAAATTTACTACTACATTGATCTCACCATACATAATATTATATTCATTCTCATTCAATTGGAGTATTATCAACTAACCGATATTGTCCCATCTTTTTCGTAGTATTTCCTCTTTTTTTGGTGTAGGTGATGTTGTTTGTAATACCCATGTTTAGAATGCCTTAGAATTGCTAAGTATTACTTGTTATTAATTGTATTTAATGTTGTTTAATTTATATAATATTTGTGTCTAACGTAATTCTATACAGCGATAATGTCCAACAGTGCTCAATTGACATATACATGCCCCGATGTAAAAATTATAACGTAAAATTTACATTTACTATATGTTGAAAATTTTCGTTTGTTATTCTACATTTTATTATGAGTTTACTGTTAATCTAATTGTCTTACATACCTACTAAAATTTTTGTAGTCTCTTAAAATAATAAAAAAATGTAATTAATATAATCTAATATATTTATTTGAAGTTATTTAAGTAAGTAATTGTTGCTATTAATGTTATTAATATTTAATTGACACAATGAAGTATTTAATTATAATATATATGTACATATATATATATATATAATTTAAGTGTCATGTAAAAGAAAGGAAGAAATCATTTATGTAATTGTTTTATTTTATTTTGAATTCCATATAATATATATATATATATTAATATTTAAACTGAAATTAGATATATATCTATATACATATTAATTAAACTAAATATAAAAACAAAAAAAAAATGCTGCCGTGAAGTCATTTATATGGCTTTATTAAAAAAAAATAGAAAAATAGAAAAAGGGAAACATATGATTTAATTAATAGAATTTCAAGTATATATATATATATTGATATTAATGTTTATGTTTCTATTCTTCTCCAAATCTTAGCCACCTCCATCTCTTCCTCTCTTAAAATATAGAAAAAAAAATTCTCTAAGCGTCATCTTTTATCTATTTCTCTATCTTTAAACTTTTGATCTCCAAGAGAAATCTTAATCTTAGAATTACAAGATTTTTGTCACTTTTATTTGATCTCGGGTAAAATCTTTATATGTACTTCCAATTATTTATTTATTTATTTATTTAAGTATGATAATGAGTCTTAATTGATTGTATTTATGTGATTATATATAATTTATTGATTATTTTGTCTTTTTAATATTCTTTAGCATAAGCATATCACTATTTTGTTTTCTCATAAAACTGATCTCTATATTCTATGAATTTTTATAAATTGCTCAAAATTTATTTTTATACTCTTCTTTTTCGTGGATATTTTAGAGATGTCTAGTTTAGTCTCAAAAAGTTTCAGAACCAATAATATTTTAATTAAGTAATAATAAAATTTTTATTTCACGTTGTGAGTGTGTTGAAATCTATCATAAATACTGTTTTATGATTCCAGATTTTATATTATTTTTATAGAGCTCTCCACGATCTAACATTTCTAGGATATATTTTGAATATATTGTATGATCACTATAAAATTTAGAGATAGTATTTCTTAACGGATTATTGTCTATGATTTTATAAATTTTATGTGTACTATTATGATTTGGCACTAGTAGTTTTGTAAAAGGATAGTTGTAAATTATGAATAATTAGTTAATATCATTTTTTAAGCCAATAAAAATTTTCACTTATGTTTCTATATGTTCATGTCCATAAAAATTTTCAGTATTAAAATATATTTGTAGTAGGAGAAATAAATTGTTTTGTATTTATTAGTCAGATAACAAACGAAAATTCTCAACATATAGTAAATGTAAATTTTACGTTATAACTGTAAATCGTATGTATACGTTGATTGAACACTGTTGGATATTATCACTGTATAGAATTATGTTAGGTACAAATACTATATAAATTAAACAAAATTAAATGTAATTAATAACAAGTAACACTTAGCAGAATTGCTAAGTGTCACTTGTTATGAATTGCATGAACATTTTCTAGTCCTTATTTTCTATTAATGATATTTTATATTTTCTTAAAAATTTTCTGTAGCATGCGTGGCTTTCAAATTACTGTTAGTATTTTCTTTATGAATTAAGTCGAGACTTTAATGAGTCATTTTTTTAAAAAAAAAATATTCTGCATTTTTTGTATATTTTAAGGAATTTAATGATAGCATTTCTTAATCTAATAACCTTAGACTAAGGTGGTGTTACATTGTCATTACTAATGCTTCTCGATGCTGGTTAAGAAACCATTATCCCATTGTATTGAAGATAAAATCAATCATGGCAGTTATAGGATACTCTCTTGTCTTTCGCATCATAGTATTCATAACTTCGTATTTATTGCTCCCAAAGTGAGCTCTAGACCATTTTTTGAACTTTACGTCATTCTCTAGGTACCTAGCCACTCCTGGATATCTTTGGCAGGGCTCATTGTAGTGTTGATTGAGCTATTCAATGCAATATGCTTCAGCAGCAGTCTTGTAGATTCCAATCGAAGCAAAAATCTTATAATGATGCTTTATATTTATTTTAATATGCCGATAACATACCTCGTGACAAGCCATAGTATAAACATGACTAACAATATATTCAATGCTAGTTCATGATATGATCCCCAAAATAATCATCCTTGGAACATCCCTCAAAATCTAGTCCCATGATGTCATTATTAAACTCATCGCCATCACTATCATCATTGACAAATACTACTTTTCTATTATCTTGATTCTCTTCAACGATGACATATAGAGTAATGGTACGATCATTTCTATAAAAATTCATATGATCCTCAATATTTGAGTCTCTATAAATATGATTTAGTGCAGTCTTATTATGAATGTCACCAGCGATTTTATGTGTTATCTTAATATTATACACATTTTGGTTGGTATGTGCTCTATTATAAATTTTGTTCATTAATTCAAGAAACTTTTTAATCATAAAGCCTTTGGTAAAATCACTTCCAAACTATTCTAAACTGTCATTTTCCTTCTTCTTCTATCCACCATTGCATTCTATGAAAACATAGATGGAATCCATACCTATGACGAAATGAAAAAAATCATTAAGTTATCAAATATTTAAAAAATTAAATTATAGATATAATTAGAATAAATGACATTATTAAAAATGTTCATATTGGCTAAGTAGCATTAAGTAACCTTCTTTATGCCAGAGCGACCTTGAAGATAAATGAGATCATTTTTATACTTAACTGACCATATAAATAACAAGGTGACCTTGAAGATGAATGATAGGTTGTTTAACCTGAGTGATCGATTTTATGCTTGAACGATCTTATTAAAAATAGAGTAACCTTTAAGGTCGTTAAAGGCTGCTCAAGCATAAACCATCGACCATTTTTATGCTTGAGCGACTATAATAATAACAGAGTGATCATTCGATCGTCTTTAACTACATATAGTCGCTAAATTACAGTTCATCCTCAACCTCTATTATTTCACTACTCCAACTTTTTTTTAATCTCTAAACTCATTTATTTTCCAAAAAACTGTATTTTTAAGTGAAACATACTTCTACATTACCAAATAAATATATAAACAAAAACTTAAAAGCAAGAATAAGTTGATCTAACTAACTAACTTTTTTATTTTTGTTTCTCCTTCAATATAATGCAATGAAATATGATACTTAAGACAATTCTTCAATTTTTGTGAGATCTTTAAACAGATGAGTAATTATATGAGAAAATAGAGTCAATGCATGATTGAAGAGAATGAATCCTTTTTTTTTTAAGCTTTAGAAGAAGAAAAGAGAGAGAGAGGATGCCAAAGAGAAAATAAGTTTTTTTTTCAAGTTAGTTTTTAATTTTTTTTAAATTCCAAACCATCAACACTAATCTAATTATTAATCTAACACTAATCTTAACTAACTTTTATTAAACTAATTTTTTATTTTTTTAAAGGAAAATATTCATTTTGCTAGTTAAATTTTTTGGAAAGTTACTTCGAATATATATTTTTTTTCGTAATGTCATTTTACCTAATTCCTCAACCTGAGCTCATCAACGGCACGAGGAAGAGAAATATCATAGCTCTTTGAGATTTGAGTTCTATCTGAAAACGACTTTTTCCTTAAGATTATCTTACAAAAAATAGCGTCTACTTTACTTTGTTTTGCCTGTTAAAAGTGGGATGCACACCACTTTTATTTGGTATTTAAAAATAAATACTATATTATGTATTTTTCTTTCTTTATTACCATTTCTCAAGTGAGTAAAGTCTATATTGCCTTTCAATCTATCAACACACATTTTTTCCCAAAAAATGTCAACCGCCATATGCTACGGAGAAAGATTTACTTTTTTTTATTAAAAGTATAAACTATCAATAAATGTGAGATTAGCTTTTTGTAAAAAAAAATTATAAACCATTGTAGGCTATAAATCAATTCTGCTTTTCTATTCAAAAATCCATTAGCTAAGTAACTGCAAATAATAAGCTAGTTTTTACGTCCAAAAATAAAAAAAATGACATTATTAAAGTTCATTATCAAATTTTTTTTCCCAAAGAAAGTTAGCGTTAACTAATCACTTCTACTTATTATAAATTAAAGGAAAATATCTACTACTAACCAATTCCTAGTCCACCCTATTAGGGATAATAGGTTTTCATGTCTATCCCCAGTGCGACTCAAACCTAGGACCGAAATCCTAGGAAGTGGGTGTTCTTACCACTTGAGCTAACACACTTTGTCAAGCTCATTATCAAAAGAGAAAGTATAAATTATTTACAAAATTAGATTTTTTTTAAATAAAAATTTTTGGAATTCACTTGCCCTTGCTTCCCAATTACTAGTAAAAACTTGACTGGAGTCAAAAAGACAATATTTAATTTCAAAATATCATATATAAGATAAAAACACCATATTTGATGAGAACTTCAATTACGATAAATATTTATGGAGAAAGTTGATGAAAAAGTTTTGAGCGGGCATGGTTTATAAAAAATATTTGAACATTTATATAACATACCACAATTTCACAGACATATATATGAGTAATTTTATGACTTCCTAGTAAAACTAAGAGACACTACACGAATCAGGACTAATAAAATAGTATAGAATTAAAACTTTTCAAACTTCTTAGAACATAAATAAAACTCTAATCATAATATACATATAGTGCAACATATGTATATACACACAAACTTAGTAGGCCTCTCATACAATCATATATAATATATGTACACTCAAAAATAGATGTAAAATCTTTTATCAAAATGCCACATCGTTAAAATACTTATAAACACAAAATATAGTTAGGAAGTCAACACTCCTCCAAATTTAGATATCAATAAATATCCAATACAATATAAGAATATGCATGAGTATGAGAACTTAATAAGTAACAAATGCATATATAAAGTGCACATAATAAAGAACAGATAGTCGTATGATTGAGATCCTTGTGTATATTATATTGCATAACAAGATCGTGAATTGCATACTAACCCACTCAAAGAATATAGAACATAGCATGAACCGTTATATAAAGGTCTCAGTCCTAAAAAATCTCCTTTGTGTATAGCAGGGTCCTCCCTCACAGCTATCAAAGTGTTCTCGAAAGAACCATATTGTCCCTAAAGGAACCATATAACATATTAGGGTACTGGCTCACCATATTCTATTCACCAATACTCATCAGGCATAAATATATTACATATTTATGCTTCATGTATGACAGAATTATGTATATATTATTTTATTTTCTATTTAAATATTCCAATATATTAAATATAATATATGGCATGGCCACCCTAGTTATTTGGAAAATTCTAAAAGTATTGGGAAACTAATATAGGCATCAATCTAGTAGGTGTTTTTTATTTATATATAGATATCGTTTGGGCAATTAAAATTTACTATGCACGTTTTTTATTTTAAAAAGTAAGAGAGAGAAATAATATTAAGGATACACGTCTTTTTATGCACAACACTATAGTCGTTGGATCACCATTTAATGATGATCCAATGGTTAAAAAAATACCTATACATAGGTTAAAAAAAAATACCTAATAGATTGGCAACTAACTAATATATATCTTATATATAAGGAAGCTAGTACAATAGGTATTGTTTGCATTTGCTATCGATGGAAACATCAATTTTGGCAATTTATAATTAATTACATTGGAACTTATTCTAATGTGAATTAAATAATAGCATTTATATTTATAATTGTTAGATTGAATTGTCAAAATTGATGTACATACCGATACTGAATTAAAAAAATGCCCATATACTAGTTTTCTATATATATATATATATATATATAGGTTGCCAATCCACTAGGTATTTTTTTTTACACTTATCTATAGATATTTTTTTTAGCTGTTGGATCATTATATAACTTGAGTACTTGAAAAAAAAATAAGAATAAAAATAAATACTTATTATTTAATATTTTTTTCTCTCCTCTTTTTACCATGAAATGACATGTGTAACTAATTTTAATTAACCAAAATAATACCTATAGATAGGTGAAAAAAAAATACCTACCGGATTGGTGCCCATATATATAGATATATAAGGAACTATATATATAATTGCCAATCTAATAAGTATTTTTTTTACGTATGTGTAAGTTTTTTTAGTTGTTAGATCATCATCTAATAGTGATCCAATGACTATAATAAAGTGTATAAAAAGACGTACATCATTAATGTTATTTCTCTCTCTTTCTTTTTATTATAAAAAAATATGCATGATAAATTTTCATTGGCCAAAATGATACATATGTATAGGTAAAAAAAAATACCTATTGGATTGGTGCCCTATATATATACGTATATAGGGAACTAGTATAGTAGGCATTTTTTTAACTAATTATCAGAAGGTATATCAATTTTGACTCATTAGATTCAATGTGAATTAAATGATATCATTTATATTTGTATCCATTAGAATGAAATCTAATAGTCAAAATTAATATATCTACTGATAACAAATAAAAAATACCTATTATACTAGATCCCATGTATATATATATATATATATATATATGTGTGTGTGTGTGTTGCTTCTCTTATGTGATTAAAAAGTGTGGAAGAAGTGAGAGTTAAGTTGTACTTAATGTGTGTACGACTAAGAGAAAAAAGTAGAGAGTGGCTTAATGTCTATTATTCTTAGAGACATGTTTTCATAAGATCATTGTTCATCACTCGTCTTTGGGAGTGCACTCTTAGATAAGTTTGGTCATTGTTTCCTAGAGGGAGGGTCACCGTAAAAATTGTAATACACCCGGATATCGTCTAAGAGGAGTGGAATCTTTCCTTACAGACAATGTTCACTATGCCTCGACCACCATTCACATTTGTTTGTTACTTGTGCAAATTTTATTCATAGTAGCTTGTGCATTTTTTCTCGCAAAACCTATTGCAACTACCATATTTCTCAAGTCCAACATATATATAGGGCAACAATCCGTAGGTATTTGTTTTTAACTTATCTTTAAGTATTATTTTGGTTAATTAAAATTGGTCATGTATGTCTTTTTATGGTAGAAGGAGGAGAGAGAAAATCATTAAATAATGGGTATTTATTATTATTATTTTTTTTTTCTAACTACTCAAATTATGGTAATCGTTAGATTATAATCCAACGGCTAAAAAAGATACCTATAGATAGATTAAAAAAATACCTACTAGATTAGGAACCATACATATATATATAATGTAAGGATTCCATAAATTCATATAAGTAAATAATTCTTACATTATGGGAGCAACGTTACTTACCTCGATTTCGAATTTTCTAAGTTTTCTTGTTCGTAAAATGCACTTTGCTCAAGGTATAATCAACATTAAGTTCATTTGATTATGATTCCTTTAATACTACAAGAATTGGCATTTTAGCTTTACCTCAGAGAATTTAATCAAGTCCTTATATATATACCATATAGGGCACTAATCCAGTAGGTATTTTTTTTTTTTACCTATGCATATATATCATTTTGTCCAATGAAAATTTATCATGCGCATTTTTTTATATTAAAAAGTAAGAGAGAGAAGAGAGAAAAAAGTATTAATAATACATGTCTTTTTATGCACTTCATTATAACCGTGAGATCACTATTAGATAAAGATCTAACGGCTAAAAAAAATACATACACATAGGTTAAAAAAAGTTCCTACTGGATTAGCAACCATATATATATATATATATATATATATATATAAAATAAAAAGTGTGCTAAACACTTAGTCCTAGATTACTCTCCTAAATTAAATAAAAATCAATTTACAAGTAAAGGTTAATAACAATAATAAAGTAACGATTTAAATGATTAAAACGACATGCAAATGAAAAATAAATATAAAATGTTGTGGAGTTGACTATTATTGGCTCTTATAACCATGCGAGGAGGATGTGTATTAGGAAATTTAGGATATTACAATCTATTTAGGTAAAGTTAGATAGGTGACATGAAAATAAGGATTACTTTTGATAAAATTTATAAATGAGTTCATTTTTTGGAAAGAAAATAGGATTGATTACCGCTAAAAATCGACAATTACATGATGAGAGATAAAATATGGACAAGAATCACCCTATATTCTATCACATTTAGAAAGAATTGCAAATTAAGCCAACTCATCGGCTACCATATTTCTTGGTGGGAAACATGACAACACATACTATAGCCAACAGAAGAAATAAAAACAAAAATATTACTAATTAAAGAAGTGACAACATAACAAGACTTATGCTTCAAAATAGTATTGACAACATCAAAGGAATCAGACTCGATCTCATCTAGGATACAACCAAAGTCTATAGTCAGCTTAATTCCTTCTCTAGGAGCCAAGAATTTACAAATCTCAATATCATCCAAACTAGGAAGAAAACAAGACCAACAAGCAAGAACCAAACCAAAAGACTCACGAATCACCCCACCGCAACCAAAACTCAGAACCCCGGACCAAAACATAGCATCTGTATTGAGCTTAAAGCCGTTAGAAGGACGAGACCATGAGTAGGATAGTGGGTTACGCACCAACATACTTAGAATTCTAAAACTCACCAAGGAACATCTGAGCAAAATCTATTAACTCCAAAGCATCACGTGGATAGCCATCGTGGAAATAAACATTCCTTCGATTCCAAATGGACCATAGTATGATACAAATCAGTTCAAAGGATGGCTTTGATTGGGTCTGAATTTTTTTTTTTAAAAAAAGAACATCCTCGACCAAGATTGTATTACACTTACATATAAGATCCCAACAACCAAGAAAAGTCCAGAAACGTGCAAGATGCCCACACTTGAAGAAATAATGAGATAGAGTTTTAGTCTCCTCCTTCCACAAACAACATAACGGATCCACCATTATACGATAAAGAATAAGATCGAGAATAACTGGGACACCACCATGGAATAGACGCCACATAAATATCTTGACTTTGGGGGGAATTCGACAATTCACAATTGAGTCCACCATTTCATCAATTTTCCTGAACTGGAGTCACTGGTTTCCAATGAAGCATAAAGGGTTATTCGATAACTAGACTTAACAAAGTATTTCTTTGACTTCTCATAATGCCAAAATAACTTATTTGGGATATTAGACAAACTGAGAGGGACATAAAGAATAGCTACCACATCAATAGAGAGGAAACATTGATTAATCAACACTGAGTTCTAGCTACCCGAATATAAAATCAAGTTCTTTACCCACAAATCTTCATCGAATTGTACAGAGATAGGCCATAAAGTAGACGGTCTATTTCGCCAAGGATCCTTGAAGACCTTAATCGAAGAACCATTTCCCACTCTCCACCTAAGTCTTTTTTACAAGAGAGATTTTCTTTATAAAATGCTTTTCCAGAGCCAAGGACTCCTATTCTTGTCACTTGAACCCAAAAAGGAGGTCTCGGAAAATATTTTCTTTTGAAAATCTTCGCAGCATAATCAAGCTTGATTAAACGTCCCAATGTCTCGGAAGGGAAGACCACCCATACTTTTTGGTTTGTAAATTGTCTCTCATTTAATCCAAGCTACTTTTATAGCTCCATTGTTTGAACCCCACTGAAAGGATAAGAAAAGGGACCGAATATCACTACAAAGAGCTTTATGAATATGAAAGATACTTATAACATAGGTTTTTTTTTTTCTTTTTTTTTGAGGAGAATCTCAGGTAATTTTATTAAAATAAAGGAAAAGAAGATACAAAATATACTATGGTACCCAAAACATCAAATGAAAATTCCATAGAGAATAACAAAAAGCCCTAGGAGGAACCAAAGATTTATTCCAAAATACAACTCTTATCTTAGCCTCCCAACAATGCCTCGTTAAAAACCTTCTCATGTAAAACCAAGTGGGAAAAACCACAAAAAGGAAAAAAGAGCACATTGTTTTACAAATTGGGTAGCTAACAAAAACGAAAATTACAACGGCCCAAATAATCCTTATTATTTGTAGCATATAGAAAGAATGGAGAAGTATGCCACTATGTAGGAGCCTGAATACTAGAAGCCCTTAAAGCCAGAATGTCAGCAACTATGTTTCCTTCACGATAGATACGTGAAACAGTTAACGTCATTTTTGAGATGAACTTGATACAATATAGGCAAGAAGATTTCCAATGCCAAGGAACATTAAGAGAACATGACCGAATAATATCAACCAAGTAAGCGGAGTCAGTCTCAAGCCAGAGTCTTTTCAACCCAAAATTCTAGGCATAAGAAATTGCATGAATAGCAGTAGCCAATTCCACTATAAAAGTATAAGCTAAGCCAAGTGGAATGGCAAAGGCACCTCTAAAGAAACCTCTTAAAGTTCAAAAAATACCAACACATCCTGCCAATCCAGGACAACTATAAGTAGCACCATCAGTATTCACTTTCAACCAACCTATTGGAGGAAGATGCCACGAAACTTGAATAATCTTAGGAGCCTTTGGAGGTTTCAAGTCTATATTTAGACACTTCAAAATGTCTAGATACTCCACAAAATTCTTCATGTAACCAGAACCTATATTATTCGATTCAAGAACAGCACGAAAAATTGAAGTGATTGCAGAGTGAATGGAAAATGCTTCATTTTCAAAAAACAGCTTATTTCTTATAGTCCAAATAATCCAAATAGTCGTCCCAATAGTCAAGAGTTGTGTTAACTGACTGCTAAAATTAACTTGAAGAGCATCAATCCAAAGATCGATTATAGAACCATCTAATCGGATTCAACGTCTGAAAGCCGATGAAATAGCCCCCTAAAAACAACGAGCAAAATCACAAGTTAGAAAAAGATGTAGAGCACTTTCCTCATGACGATAACAAAAATAACAACATGAAGGCAAATTAAATCCTCTACGGTTTAGATTCTATTCCATAGGAAGTTTGTCTTGTACAAAATGCCAAAAAATGAGAAAATATGATGGAGAGATATAACTAGTCCAAAACTTACTACCCTATCTCTCCTTCACTAAAACACCAGCCATAGAATTATAAGAATTTGCACAAGAAACGCCACCATTAGCAGAATGATGCCACAGAAGAGAATCAGTCTCACCAATAGTAATTTGACCGATCTCATTGGCTAACAACAGAAATCTGGAAATAAAAGAAGCCGGAAGAGACCATTCAGAACCCAAAGTAAGAGAACCAATAATAGCATCTATGCTTGGCTCTATAATATCATTGTGATCAATTAAATCAACTAAAGGTAAGCCCAACTAATTATTAGTCCAAAAGCACACTTTAAAATTTAAACCAATAGACCAAATCGACTTATTAAGAATAGGTTGAATATGAGCCCTCAAGCCACACCAAATCGAGGATTTCCAAAACCTTCTTTATGTAAAATTGAAAGAGAAAAATCTCTCCCCCTCCCCCAAGAATTGAAAAATAAAAGAATCGCTTGTCATTAAACTCCAAGAGAGTTTCTTTAAAAATGCAGCATTAAGAATACTAGGATCATGAATACTAAGCCCTCCATCCTTTTTGGACTTGCGACACATCTTCCAAGACACGGCAACTAGTTTTAACACCTTTGTAGAACCAGACCACAAAAAGTTTCTAATTGAAGATGTTAAATCTTTCAAAAGGGTAGCTAGCCAGTGATAGATTTGAAAGGAATAGGACAACTGACCCATGATAACTGAATTGATAAGGCTAACCATACTAGCCATAAAAAGATGTAGCCTTTTCCAATGTTCCAAATTATCCTGAATCTTATCCAACAAAGGTTGAAAATGGCAACACTTAGGTGACCCAACAAAAAGAGAAACACCAAGATAGTTTAAAGAAGAGTCTCATTTCCTCATGCCTATAAAGCCCGAGAATTCTGAAACCCTACTAGAGGAAATAGCCCGACCAAAGTAGATAAAAGACTTATTATAATTAATCTGTTGACCAGATAAATCTTCATAATCTTGGAATGCTTGCAAAATATTTCTAACATTAGTCTTTGTAGCTCTAGCAAATAAAAGCACATCATCTGCAAAAAGGAAATGAGAATGAGCCTTTTCTCTTCTAGTGGAAGTCATAGGGACAAAATCACCTTTTTGGACCAAATGGTTAAAATAGTGGCTAAGATACTCTTCAACAAGAACAAATAAAAAAGGAGATAGTGGATCACCTTGATGAACGCCCCTAGAACAAGCAAAATAACCATGAGGAGTACCATTGATCAAAATAGAGAGACGAGCTGAATGGAAAATAGTATTCACCCAATTAACGAAAGTACTACTAAAACCAAAAGAGAAGAGCAACGCTTTAAGAAAATCCCAGTGAAGAGTATCAAAGGCTTTCCTGATATCTAATTTCATGGCAAGATTTCCCTCAAAGTTGTTCTTATCTAAACAATTATAATATTTTGAAGTACCAACAATGCGATCCCTAATACATCTACCAGACACAAAGCCAAATTGATTATGGGAAATAATCTGAGAAAAAATGGGCCCTACGTGATCAGTAACATTCTTTGTAATAAGTTTGTAAAGAAAATTTCTTAAGACGATAGGACGATACTAGTCAATTATTAGGGCATGATCCACCTTTGGAATTAATACCAAAAAATTAGAATTGAGACTTGGGCTCGAATGACCTGATAGAAAAAATTATTGGACAGCTGAAACAACCTCAGAACTCACAATATCCCAACAAGAATGGAAAAATTTTCCAGAAAAATCAATAGGACAAGGGGTGCTCAAAGCATCCATCTCAAAGATTGTTAGTCAATATTCCTCTCCATTAAGAACCCGACAAAGCTCAGCATTCTCCAAGGAAGATACCAAATTTGGAATAACCTATTGAACCATTGAGTAGTCACGATATTGACTTTGAGGCTCAGGAAAAAGATCCATATAAAAGGACTGAATATGATTGGAGATTAGATGCATATCCTTCAACATAACATCTCTAATCTTCATATGACTCAAAATTTTATTTGGTTTTTGACGTTTCACCATGTTATGAAAAAATGAAGAATTTCTATCCCCCTCCTTAAGCCATTTGATTCTACTCTGTTCTCAAAGAAAAGTTTCTTCCTAAAGTAAAAAGTTATCCAAGAAAGAAAGCGCATTGGATTCTTGACGTAAAAGAGAGTCAGAAAGTCCTTCATTAGAAAGACGCTCTTGAATGAACAAAACCTTTTCTGAAACCATGGAAATATTAAGTTTGAGCTCACCAAAAACCTGCCAGTTCCACACTTTCAATTCACATTTCAGATCTTTAAGCCTTGTAGTAAGAATAGACATTGGAAAATCGAAACAAGTGTGGGACCAAACATTACAGACAAAATCTTTCAAAACCAAAATGAAGCAACCACATGCCTTGAAAATAGAATGGCCTCAGCCAATAGAAATATTAAAACTTGAAGATAACAATAGGTGATGATCTGAACTTAGACGAGGCAAACAAATACTAGAAACTTGACTCCAATGCTTAAGAAATGCATCATTACAAAAAAACTCTATCAAGGCGAGACATAACAATCCGATTACCACGAGTACCACGCCAAGTGTAAGGAGGACCTTGAGTCTCCAAATCAATCAGATTACAAAGAATGACACCTATTCTGAAATCTTCACAAGATCATCATTTAATAATACCAATAGTTTGGTGAGCTCCTATAACCGAATTAAAGTCGCCTAAAACTAGCCAAGGATTGGTCACATGCAAAGAAGATAAAAAATCTCATAAATCTTGACGGACAAAATAATCACAACTTGCATCGACAAAACTAGCAAATAGCAAAACACCATTAAAAAAGGAAGGAAGCAGAAACATATTGAGAGTGAGAAATAATAATCTGAAAATTAGAAACCACCAATGTACAAAAAATCCAGAGCGAGGGAAGTGACTTATCATTTACAGCAACCAAATTCAACATAAGACTCTTCCAAAAGTGAGTAGGAGTAGAGCTAAACAAACAAATAGGTTCTGCTAAGCATAGGATGTCAGGTCTATGAAGAACACACAAATACTTAGGAGATCTACGAGTTGCAACATTGGAGACACCCCGACAGTTCTAATAAAGAACTTTTATTGAGAGATTGATTTTGAAGAATGTGTAACAGGGTTGGAATGCTGAGCTAGGGCTTAGCAGCTTTCTTTTTCTTCTTTGATTAAACTTTTTGCCAACCCTCATCTTTAGAAGCGAAAAACTTAGAAGGAGAAAGTTTACTAGTATTCAAACAATCGCTTTTTGATTCCTCAAAAGAAGAGGAATCATTCGATTTATGTTGCTGATAGGGTAAAATGATAATGGGATCCTTGTGAACTCCTTCGTCTGGATGAGCAGTTTTAGAAATTAGGGATCGGTCATTATCAAAATCGTCATGACATGCATTAGCACATTCAGGTAAATTCTGATCTTCATTATTAATAGCTTCCTCATCAGCCCAAAGTTTTTTTTTTCCCTTTTCTTCCATTCCTTCATTATATATCTCCCCACCAAGGTCTTTCTTCAAAGTTGAAAAAGCATTTTTAATTGGGATATCTGTAGCGTTTGGAGACTTTGTAATAGGGCGATAAGTTCTCTTTCAAGATCTTGAACGACCTCGTTCTATCTTTTGCTCAACAACTTTGGCAGCCACAATAGGTTGACCATGCCTACAAGACGAAGCTATTAGCCAATAGTCTTACAAGAGGAACAGAAAGCAGGAAGACACTCGTACTCAAGAGAATTAAAAAAATAATCAGATCCAACTTCAACCATCAAAGAATCAGAAATAGGCTATAAGAGATCAATATTATTCAAAATACGAGAAAAATGACCAAATTCACCTTTTAAAGTCATTTCATCAAAGCGAATAGAGACACCCACCCCGCGAGCTAAATTCGAGAGAATTTGATGATCCCAATAAACCCAAGGCAATTCATGAAATTTGACCCAGATTTGAGAGTTGGTCGTACTTTGAGTATTAGGATTGAAATTAGGATACCAAGACTGTAGATGCAAAATATCTAGCTTCAAGTTCAAAGAACCCATGGTCCACACCCAATTCTTTTCTTCTTTTGAAGAAATAAGAATATGAAAGAACCTCTTTCCAAGAGAAATTAGTCGCCATATAGAAGAAGGATATCAAATGGATTGAAGTTTAAACTTGAGATCAATAAACTTCCATGGAGAGTCACCTTTGGATAAAAAAAATTCTTCCAATGAGGGAAAGTTTGCACAAATCCAATCATTTCTGCAAAGATTGTTCATTAACTTTCACACAAACATAGTTGCCCTTAATTGTAGGATTGGACACTTCTAGTGTAATGAGAGAAGCATTCGAGGAGATGGTTAGAGTCGCACTAGTCTTGGAGGAAGAACCAGCACTAATCTTGGAAGAAGGTCTAGCACCAAGAAAGTCACTATCTTGATATTTAACAACATGTGCAAAGGAAGGACCAAGGACATTCACACCAATAGCCAAATTCAAGAATGAACCTGAAACAACATTCTTTGGCACCAAAACACCCGTTCCAGTAACATTAACACCAACCTCCTGTTGGTGTTAGCTGGAATAGAATTTCCAAAAATATCTTCATAAAATCATTTTCAAGAACACTATAATTTTTTAAAATCAAGAAATGCAGCAGACTTAGTCGTTTAAAATTTTTCTTTTTACAAACTGTTTCGAATCGTGATCTAATTATCTCTTGATCTAGACAAGAATAATACCCGGAATCGCTCCATAATCTTCTCGTCTTCCTTTCTATTCTCAAAAGCCATTTGATTGATTCGGTGAGTGGTCACTTTCTTGATTCCCAACAAAGAGATCTGCAGACGAACAAGAAGATAATCTTCTCGAAACGATTTCTCCGGGTTAACCAAAAACACTAAGGATAGAATCCTTAGGGTTGGCCGATTTTCTGCTCTTCCTTTCTCTCTGTTATACGTGTGACACTCTCTTCTCAAGGGAGTGTTTTACATATAATGTTCTATTGTGCAGTTAAAGAACTTTTTTCTTAATTATAGAGAGATTAGTAAACCCTAATAAGTTTATTGGGCTCAATTGATCATCAAATAACTATTGGGCTTTAATTTAAGCTAAACAGGGGACCAGATGGATCCATAAAGCCCAAGCTCCAATAGACCATATACCCATTATCATAATTAACTCTTAATTATGATTGGGTCTTGTCCATTAATATTAGGGCACACCATTATATGCCTAATATTGAACTCTTGGACTAAATGTCATTTATTTTCTGTAAAGTTTATTAACAATTGATTAGCTTAATCCATTTAGCATATACTATACATGTAGACATACCCCCAATGTAATGCCGTTCTAGTAGGGTGAAATTACTGTATTACCCCTCTAGTATATATTTACCTTTGAGTTGCCATTTTTCATCTAATGGATAATAGTTGACTACGGTATTTGTATCTGCTAATACTAACACAGTCAAATTCACATAGTGAATACCAAAGCCTTAGTTTATATTATCCAAGTACTTAAAAAAACTCAAAGTGACATCATATGCATGGTGTCCATCATGAAAAACGTTGTACACATTTCATATATCTTATCTTCCAAAATACCGGAGTTCGAACCATAAATCGGAACTAGTCTTTCAGTAACTCAAAAAGACAAAACACATAAAAGTAAGTTCATTAATCATTAAGATTAAGGTCTTCTACAATAGTACTAGATTAGTAAAATTAGAAATTTGAGTTACGACACTTAACTTCAAATTCTAATTCACTAGGTCATGTTCGATGCTGTTATAACTTTCTTATAACACACTAGTGTTTCTATCCGTAGACTCACTTCGATAATTAGAGATTTCATTAATTAAATAGACAATACTACATTCTATGACATAATAAAGTATTTCATTTTTAATATGCAAAATGCGAACAATTTAATTTAGACATAATGAAATAAAAAATATAATGTTTCCCATATATGAACTCATCATACGAATAATTCTTTATTACTCATTTTTTGTCTTGGAATCTTTTTAGATATTTATATAAGATAAATTTATACATCACATGTATATCAATGAAATACAAATAAAATAGAAATTCATAACATGGAATTTATTAATAACCAAATAGACGAATAAATAATCCAATAAATTATATTTATAATGCCTAAATAATAAACAGTTTTATAGAACATTTTTCCAACACCCCGAACTAGGGTTATGAGAAACTCCCAAAGAGTCCATTCATACTTTTCTTGCCACCCCCATATCAGAAGAGATAACTTCCCTTTGTCTTAACCGAATCCAGACCTAACCCTTTGATAGTTGATTTTGTCATTTCAGGAGCAAGAACAGAGTCTTGAGCACTTCTCAATTCTGGAGAAATAGCAATTGGACTAAGGTTACTGCCACAAATCTGATTATGTGAAAAAGCAACATTGGAATTGCCCACAACATCAGCAAAAGAAAGACCCACGTTTTGCCTAGCAAACGACTTATCCATTTGCAATCCAGCAGCAGTCCCAATCCCATTAACAGATTTGTCCAAAGATAACCCATTATCAGCACGTGCATAAGGTTTGACAGCAACTAAATTTCCAACTCCACCAGATGTGAGCCTAGAAATGCGCCACATTTCAATGTTATTTTCTGTCAAAAAAGTGATTCCATCCAATTATAATAAAGCTCAACCTTTTAACTTAAATAGCACCATTGCAATTCCCCTTTTCTTCCCGCGACTTGTACAATCCAAGTTAGGACTTAGAATCAATCTATTGAATTTATATTGCTCAAAAAGTAAATTTGACAATTAAAAAAATGCACATGTTTGTCCTAAGTTCCATTGTTTTCCTCTAGTAAAGTAGGAGCTACAAGACGTGCTATATATAAACACTTTTGTATAATCAGAATCGTTCATTTATGTGATATTTATGTGATGCTTTATGCTATTAAAATCCTTCATTATGTAAGAGCCATAGTGAGACTCATTATGAGGTGATGACTCTGATGTGATGAAACAATACTAGGGCTCCAAAACATACACAATTACTAAGAGCACTTTATCTTAACTATTTTTCTATAACAGGTCATGATTAATAGAACCTGTACAGGAAGAAAATCAATTTGGTTCTTTTGTTTCTTAACTATCAACTGGTGTATTCCATTCCATAGGAGTGGTTATTAAACTACCAAATAATCAAATATTGGTTTTTGGTTTGTTTTTCTGTCAATCTCATAACAGTTCGAGCTACTATTAGTCAAAATAATTTTTAAGAGACAGTTAATCCAAAATTTAAAAACCATTACACTAATCCCAAATATACATGTCTATCATATAGAGGTAAACATTCTCTTTTCAATTTACAGTTAAAAGAAAATTGTGACGGGGACTAAATATGACATTTTAGAATTAGGGACCAATGGAACTAAAGATCAACAACTAATACATATAACTTTCTACTAACATGCTTTCTACTGTCACAAACACATATTTTGTAACTACTTTCTACTAACGTACTTTCGTATGTCACAAACATATATTTTGTACCCACGTACATATATTTATATATATATATATAT
>JXTB01000099.1:210720-245087 GCA_002914805.1 Parasponia andersonii
GAAATATCATTATTGATGTACGTCTTTTTATGCACATCATTATAATCGTTAGATTATTATTAAATAAAAAAAATACCTATTAAATTGGCAGTCATATATATACATATATACACCTGAGGATGTGACTACCAAAAAAAAAAAAATATGAGGATGTATAACAACTAAAAATTACAGGGAACAAACCATGTTCAAGACTATTTTCCAACCAAATTTGGTAATAACAGATGCAGTCAAATTGCAAAATCTATTTTACTAATAACCGTGGAACAATTTACACTAAGTTTCCTACATAATTGACTTTAGGTTGCCATATATGTACAATACAAACATTAATTCCTACCACTACCAGGGTTCCAAAGATCGTTCCTGTTGTTCACTGGGGAAAGACCCCAAATGCGTTGTCCAGAACTCTGCATTGTCTCTATAAGACGAAAGCTCGCTGCTCTCGTCATGATCATCATCCAAATCTGAATATTTGGATTCAAACAAATTCTCAAAACCATCATCATCATAATCATCATCTTCATCATCATTATGATCATCCTCCTTGTATTCATCATCTTGGTCATCATTGGTGTCACCAATTTCAGTACCATTAATCCAAGCTCTCTTCCTCTCTCTCCTCATTCTCTTCCCCTCTCTAACCAACTGCATCAGCTGTTCTCTTATCTCCAAAGACTTGTCCCTCTCCAAAAGGATACCCTTCTCATCATATCCCTCTACTAAGAGCACTGAATCCCTCTGCCCTTTCAAACTGACGTAGAATAACTCCGGATGCCTGATGATCATCCCTCTCAACTTGTTGGACAGCCCAAATTCCTTTCTGAAATGAGTCAAGTGATCAATCAATGTCCTCTTTTCGACCGTCATCCCTAGCACCTCTCTCACTACCGCACAAGCTCTTTTTTCTGCCTCAATGGACTCTTTCACCAACTCCGTAGCAGGAGTTCTATAAGGACACACATCTGGAATTTCTCCAAACTTGAGCAGAAAGTCCTGATGACGTCTCTTCAAATTCAATCCTTTTCTCAATCTCAATTGTTTAAACTTCAAAGGCCTATCTACTATTAACCCAAGTGACTGAACATCTGGAGATGGTAAAGTCTTTGCAAGGATTGTGTCCCATGTGACAAGTTCAAGTGCTCGGCCATAGGAGGTGTCAACAGTCTTGAACTTATCTGGGTGGTCGTTACAGAGACGAGATCGAAAATTAGGGGGAAGACCAAGATCTGGAGCAAGGTGAACAAGTTTTGACAAAAGTAGTCTCTGATGAGAAGAGAGCATGAGAAGCTTCTGAAGTTTTCCAGCCAAGGTATCGGAGATGGCTGATTTATAATTTAATTCCTCGGCAGCAAGGGCAGAAGCAGCTGGGGTTAGACGGACACAAAGTTGAGGATATGACTTCGTTGCATTGAGCGGAATCGGTGGCCATGGAATTGCGAAAAGTTCAAATATGGTAGGGTAGCGACGGATCATTGAGAGGATTGACTTAGGCGTAGAAAGGGAAAGGTAAGATCGACATTTGGAAAGAATATGCAAAGGTATATAATGCTTTGGTTTAGAAAGGAGCAATGTTTTCAGCTTTTGAACAAAACGTATCTTGTTTTGCTTCACAATATGCCTATCTAAACAAGGACTACGGACAGTTTTAATAATTGAACAAGAAATTGAAACAGAGAGATCTGGTGGGATTTTACTGTCCTTATAAATTTTGTCAATATTACCAAGAAAGCAAGCAGCAGGCTTCCTAGGGAAGAAGTCCGAATTTAGGAAAGTTATAGGCCTTTCTCCTTGGGTTGAGAAAGGTAAAGATATCGCCATTAATTCTATTATGAATGGGCAACTTGGCAAACTGCACTACGATATATCATCAAGAAAAAAGGGAAACTAGTGGTCTCTCAATCACTGTACCGGAAGCTACAGAGTGAGACTTGTCTTTCCCTTCCATCAGGCACAAATATTTGTTCCACACCTAGAAAGAAAAAATAGAAAAGGGAAAGTTACATTACACACATAAAGTTACATTACACACATACTCTCTCACACACATTGACATATATGTTGGATAAGAAACACATCACACATGATATCCATCAACTATGTTCAGTGAAACATGTAGGAAAAAAGAACGTGGAACTGCAGCATCTGCTTTTCCAAATTGCCAAAATCATAAAATGACAAGATTGAGACTCTAGTAATGTCCAGCGGATTGAAAAGCTTAAGAATTATTTATAGGAAAGTGTTACCGCAAAAACCAAGAGAAAAAGAAAAAGAAAAAGAAAATCGAAGGGAAAAAGAAAATCAAAGGGCAAATCTAATCCTTTTTATGTTGTTTACAACTACAATGTATAAACACAGTAAAACCATATAAGAGTGCACTACCACAAACGTAAAACATCGCAGCACTGCAGCAGCCAAAAAAAAAAAATACAAAAGAATTTATCATTTTAACGTAAGATATGCAAGTAAAAGGGGATGTTATATTAACATTAGCTCACTTGCGATATAAGGGTGAATTCGACCATATACTTAAGACATAGCAGCAGCAGAAAGACTAACAGAAAGTATGAGATACGAGAATATCAATGATTTTTGTTAAAAGACATGCACTTAGACAGGGGACTTCGAGTTCAGGTACATTAGTGACATAGAAATGATGATGACTTGAAATGGAGTTGAAATTTTGAAAAAGAAGGAAACCTTCCCATGCTTAGATTTTTCAGACCTTAAAAACAGAAGCATTAGAAAAACCAAACAGACGAAACCAAGCAGACCAAACCAAAGACCCACCAAGAACTGAAGAAAAGCAAAATAAATAAATCAAAAACAAGAAAAACCCACTTGATTATTTGCCAAGATATAATTAAACCACTTACATATATATATATATATATATATATATATATATATACACACACACACACACACACAAAAATATGGGACAAACAGTGAAAGTTTTTGCTCGTGTGTCAATTGGGTCATTTTCATAACTGAAAATGTGAGGTTCCATAGCGTTAAAAACAGGAGACATTTTCACAAACAGGTGGTGAGCATGCAAAAGAAAGAACAATCTTCATCTATTGAGAGAGGGGGGAAGCGTATTGGGATTGTGATGAGAAAGGTAATAAAAAGGTACCTAAGACATAAGCTGAGGCTGCACAAACGTGGTAGAAATTGTCAGCTGTAAATGTCATGCAACCACAGTGCTGCAACCTTAAGAAGATTAGCTCATATACAAGAGATTTGAAAGAAAGAAAGAAAGAAAGAAGAGCACAGGTGTTCCCCAACCTCTCACTTATTGATCCTACTAGAGGGCACACCTTCAGGACACGTGCTTTGTGCGACAATTTTTGCTACTAAGGCAACTAGCAAGTTTATAGGGCAAACCATCTATTTTCATATGTAAATGTGCATGGCCCTAACTTTTGAAAATATGACACTTTGGTTCTCTTAAAAAAAGGTCTCCTCTCAATTAGTACTTGAATTTGTTTGTAAGAGATAATTTTGTCCAAATTATTAACAACTACAAATTTTAAACGAAATATCATTTTTATATAATATGCTCACTTTGAAAAATAGATGAAAGAAAATTTTGATTCTAACTTTCTATCACTTTCATTTTCTTCATCAGGGGATTTGTTTGAAACTTGGATTCTATGGAGGACATAATGTGTGAGGGAAAAGACAAGCGAAAAGTTTGAGGAAAATAGTTCCCTAAAAATCCGTAAAAATTTTTCATTTCCAATCTACTTTTAAAAATTCTATACACTCAAACATTATAAAAAATTTCAACTCGCATTTTTTTCTTAAAAAAATTCCTTATTTTTTATTTAAGTCCAAACAAGAAAGAAAATGGATTACCTCGAATTTTATTTTCTTTTCCTCATAAATTCCAGGCTTGAAACAGGACCGTAATCTATTTTTGGAAATTTAGTTTGGAGCCTTTCTTTTTTTTTAAAAAAAAAATCCAAACCAAAAAATTTGGAAATTTCGGATTCTAACTTGAATTGCTGTGTGGTTTCGTTCAAAATTTATAACTTGGGCGAAATTTTCATTTAAAAATAAATATGAGGACAAATATATCACATTTCAAAAAAGTGTAGGGACGACTAGCGCCAATTACTATATAAGAAATATCACATATCAATTTAATAGATATATGATTCTCATTTTGTTACCAATGCAATTTTATTTAGAGGAAATTTTGGTTTTATTGCTTTGTTTGTGGCAGACAATATTGATCAATAAAGAATTTCCATCGTTTGCTTTTTTTTTTTTTTTTTCTTTTCAGAAAAAAACAATGTATTAATCTATATTATGTTTTGACTCATTTTTTTGTTTTTTTTTTAATGAAGTATGTAATATGGTTAGTCAAACTATATTATGTTGGTAAATGAACGTGAAAATTATACCCAATACTCCTTTTTTTTTAAAGTATATTTTGACGTACACTTTTTAAAAAATATATTAAAAATAGATCCATATTCATTTTTATGCATACATTTTATTTTTATGTATTAAATATTGGATCTTATAGCAAAATACCTAAATTTGGGTCAAATTTAAGTAAATACCTATTTTTCAAATGTTATAGCAAAATGTCTAGTATATTTGCTTATATACCAGTTGTAAAATATTATATACCAAACATAAATATTTATATATTTAGTATATTAACTGAAATTGGTAGATATATTTATCTACTAAATTTTAAAATATATCTACTTGAACATTTAGTTATAAAATTTATAAATGAACATCTATTTTATCAAATTTAAAATATTATTTATTCACTTAAGTTTCTCTTAAATATTAGAAAATTAGGCCTCTTACCATATTTTTAGGGAAAAAAATTGAAAACTACAATAGTTCATTTTTTATGTTTAGTTTGGTTTTTATTTGAAAAATATCATTTTTAAAAATATTTAGAACATTATCATTTTTTTAAATAGTAATTAGTAATTAAAAGTATTTATAATTGATAATCGACATCCTGAAATTATTTTAAAAATAATTTTTTCTAAAATATTTTTAAAAATGATATTTTTCTAATAAATACCATACAAAAATTTGTAAAAGAAAAAGACGACCTCCATATTTTTGTAATTCTTTTGGGTTTTTAACAGTTTTTATAGGTAAAAATGTTAAAAACTCTTAAATATTTGAGGTATACATTTAATACTATAACCCATTTTAGGTGTGCTTATTACATAAAAAGTACATATATGGTATACATCCGTGCTCGTGGTATATATTTCTAAAAAAAAAAAAAGTATAAAATAGGTGTAAATCCGTTAAAAATAAAAAATGTGTATGTTCGTAAATATGCTAAAAATAACGGGTATTTATTTACTTTTTTGTAAATAAATTGACCTAAGAGTTGCTTTAGCCTACATAGCACTTTCAGAACTATTTTTCAGGATAACTTTGTTAAGATTGTCACAAAATTTATGACTGATAGTCATATGACCATGATCACGATAATGTATAATTTATGACCAAGGTCATAAATTTTTTGACAGTCCTTAAAAAAGGTCGCCATGAAGATTAGTCATAAAAAAGGGGCATCGCACACAAATGCCCAATTTTTGGGAAAGTTTTACATATGTATTCCTTTTTCATTTTAATGTATGTAAATATCTATTTTTTTTTTTCAAATAAACAATTTATTTGTTCCAAGTTTACCCCTTTCTACATATGGATCTTTATCTTGTTCTTCTATGTTCTGGCAACTTCTCCGGCCCTTCTCAACTGATCCAAATCTCAGCGTGAGCCCAAGTAAGACCATGGTGGTCCATTAGATGCTAGATCCGAGCCAACCTGATGGTAACATTGACCAAGCAAGCAATGGCCATAAGATCTCGAACTAAACCTGATAAGAAATTTACAGACTACTCTTTTTTGCATCTTAGTACGATCAACGGTGTCGACAAACCTCTCTGCCACCTCTTCTATGCATATTTTCTTCTCTTTTCAATTTTTATTTTTATTTTTAAAATTCAATTCAAAATTTCCGGTAAAACTCCAACAATGTGAAAAAAAAGGCCAAGGGGGGAACAAAAAAACAAGCCCAAAAACAGAAAAAATAAAAACAACCCCAAAGGGGTAAAACTTTTGAAAAAACCCAAAATTAATTAAAAAAAAAACAATTTTAAAAGAAAATTGAAAAAAAAAGAACTTTCAAAAACAATTAAAAAAAAGACAACTTGTTGTCAAAATTAGTATTTTTCAAAAGTATTTGAGGTAACAAATTGAGTTATTTAGGTTAACCAATTGTGCTACTTGAGGTATTAACTCAAGTAAATTGACTTGTATCAATTTGTAAAAACTAACATTTTAAAAATAAATCTGGGATTATTCAAAAAGATTTTAAATCCAGTATTTCACCCAAAAAAAATAAAATTCTGAGATACTATAAAATATCAAATTTCGTGAAGAGATTTTGTTATGAGAAAGATGAGATATTATGCCAATAACAAAGAAAACTAATGGCATTTCAATTTCCCTAGAGGAAAAATAGAAACTTGTAAAAAAGAGTTTATAAAAAAGGTAAAATAGAGATGTAGACTTTTCATGGATTCGTTAAAAAAATAACATCTAACAAAAAAGACATAACTAGATTGTTATGTCTGGTTCTTCAAGTATTACTAAGTAATTAATTAATTTAGTCAATTAATTAATTAGTTATATAATACAAGATGTTAACAATGTAATGAGGAGTGCTAATTTTGTAATAGGTAAAAAGTAAAGAGAAGACAAAAATATTTTTAACATATAGTTTGGACCTCTCATATTTTATCGGACCATACTCAAAGATTATATAGATTAATAAAATATTAAAAGAATACAATTACTAATTAACTAGCACAAAAAAGATTCACTTTTTATAGTTGACGCACTATGATGCATTTATTCTATCAATTTTATCTATTTCCTTCTCCTATACTTTGTTTGATTCCTTGTAATTGAACTTCCGTCGTTTGGAATCAATCTTCACCCAAAGATGAAGAGTTCTCCCAAAAAACTACCCAAAAAAAAAAAAAACACTCTACGCACTAAAAGTGTATAACTTATAGGATTTTCCTACAACTCAAGCCTCACAAGAGAATATAGAAATTTGAGTGTATCGAAAATTCTTCACAAAAGATCACTATTTATAGTGAAGCCAAGAGCCTTAGTCATCAAACTTGCAAATCACATTTTTAAATAATTGATTATGTTGTCAAATGAATGAAATCAGATTCACACATTTTTCTAGAGAAAGGAAACAAAGTTTTGACCATAAAATCTGAAATGCTGGAAAATCTTCTGATGTTGCAACATGTCTACGAATCTTTGCAACATTAGTCAGATTCTTGTGTATTTAACCAGAATTTGATTCTACATTCATTCCATGACTTTGCCAGCTTGAGAAAGCAATGCCTATGTTTTCACTCAATCATTTATTTAATCAAAACTAATGCATTGAAGATTATTCTAATTAAACAAAATATCAGCTCAACATCCACCTTTAACATGGTATATAATTCAATCCAAATTCAAGAACTACAAGAAGATCAATCCTCATAAGAAAATAATCATTAAGTGTATAGGAGATTTCTACAATAATATTCTTGTACAAACATAGAATTTTTGATGTCTTGAAGTTGTCAACTATGTAACTTTTAAAGATAACTAAATAAAATAAAGAGTGCTTAGTTTTTAAAATATATAATGGTAGCTAAATATATAATGGTAGCTAAATATAAGCATTTTTTCTAGGCCTTCTTAAAATGGGGATTTTAAGCACTTGCTTATATTATCTAATGCTAGAGCTGACAATTTTTAAGTATAAAAATAAATAACCACAGAAAAATTTTCTCTAAATTTATAGTCTTAAGAAATCTAAAAAATACAAATAATACATCTTTTATTTTCTCTAAATATTTTGCTCAGCTTATTTTTTCCAAAAGATACTTTTAAATACTATAATGTGTTTATTTTATGTGTTTTTGGTCTAAAAATTTAACAGTATATTATAATTTAAATAATTTAATAATTAAATTACTTTAAATTAAAAAATTTAAAATATTAATTACCACAGTTAGAACTAGAACAAATTGACACAAGTCACATAGTTCCAGGAGTATTTGAAAAAATGCTAGCCCCTAATCGGGTCGTGGACATCAACCCCTTCTTAGTTATTGGATTAAAAATGCTAACTCCTGATCAAGGTCGTGGACATCAACTTTTTGACCAACTGAGTGCGGCAATAGTGGCCATAAATTTAAAACCAAGACCATTTCAAACAACACTTTTTCAACAGCCACTTTGAAATCATAAATCATAAGGGGAAAAAAAGAGAAGATAAAAATGGAAATACAGAAAACACTCCCCCCCAGTTGAATTTACAGGTTCACTGGGGCCTTTCTAAAATAAGTTTGAGACCGAAAGAAAATGAGGGTAGTGAGAGAGAAAATGGAATTGAGACCGAATAAAAATGGGTCAAGGGCAACATAAAAAAGAATAAATTGTATAGCAGCAAATTGGGGGAGGGGGGGGGAGGTATGATTATTATCTAAAGTTATTATTATCTTATTAGATGATATTATTATCTAAAGTTATTATTATCTTAGTCTTTATTATGCTATTTTAGCTTGAGAATTAGAAGAGTTTTCCTAATGAAAAGGAGCCAACACTTACTAGAAAGTACCCACGAGCAACAACTCGTGTGGCTAATTTCTTTTATGAGAAGCAAGTGGAGTAATGTTTGATCCACACCTTCCTTCTCCTTTACTAATTTAACAGTCACCGGTGTACCTACCCAAAAAAAAAAAAAAAACACATGAGTCGGAAGTGTAGACCGTTGACCATGCTTTAGGAGGCCCATATAGATCCGTAGATTATATAGAAACACGAATAGACTTGATTTTCGAGCCTTGATCCAGCAGCTTCCTTTTTTTATAATTTTATGGCAACTGGGCTAATAATGGTTATTTTTGTTTTAATGCTGTGTTACACGTGTCTACAGCTATTAATAGAGCATATCCTAGAGGCTAGATGACACGCTTTATGTTATTATTTTCTATTTTAGAAAAATGGCACTTCTTCGACGCCTCACTCCATTTTGAGGCACTAGGTGCCTCGAAGTCACTATTACTATTAATCAGGGCACTAGGTGCCTCGAAGTCACTATTACATCTAATGGCTATCAATCAGGGCACTAGGTGCATTTTGAATGGTATATTAAGAGAAAAATTGCAATCGACTGGTAACTGGTACTTATATTCTGAGTATTTTAATAAAAATTTGTAACATTCAGCTTATGATTCTTTAGTAGTCTTCTTCACCCCTCTTTCTTCTGGCTCATTCTATATAACCTTATGATAGTGTTTGATTTAGAATAATGAGCTGTAGAATGAAATTTTTATTATTAAAGATAACTCATTCTATTGTTTTGTTTTATTTCTAACTTTTAGAAGTCTATTCCAAAAGTAATTACAATTCACTCACTTGTAGAAATAAGAATTCCTAAATCCTGCTAGATAGTTCATTGTTGCTCCTCCTTGTGCGAGCAGAAGATTGGATTTATGCTCCTTCTCACATATTCTTGTGTACACAATCTAAATATTCTTGTGATTTGCATCTCTGCTTTTCTAGATTAAAACAACATATTTTTGGGGGAAGGGAAGAAAAAGGAATGGAAAGATGATTTTATTTTCTGGGCTGGAAAGCTAGATCTGTAAAAGAAAAGAATGGAAAGACGATTTTATTTTCTAGGCATGAAATCTGTAAATTTGATTTTGTGGATTCATAATTTATTTTCTAAGTTTTTGAATTATCAATTCTTCAGCTTGGATTGTTTGGGGTTTGTTGTCATGAAGCTTTTTTTCTGGTCTTAGAGAGAGAGTAATCTAGTCGTATCAAGCCTCTTAACTTTATTGAACTGAGTATTTTAAGTGAGAGAATGGTAAGAATTTATTGTTTTTCTTCTAACAAAATTTCACTGTTGGCCCAATCACGCCGTAGGTACCACTTTAACTATACTTGCCTGAGCTCCAGCCTCATAGTCTAGATTTTGTTTTTTTGGTTATTTTTGTCAACCACTATTGTTCTTGTCGGTTAGGCCATAGCCACACTGTTGCCAACCGCTTCTACTCCATTTGCCTAAGTTTTATATGCCACCACCTAGATCTGTTTATGATTACTTTTTTAAAATAATTATTATCATTATTTCAATGTCTTGGGTCTTTAATTTTTTACTAAATCAATTGGCTTTATAATAAGTATTGAACATTTATATTCATTCAAAATCATTGACTCGTTGGGCTCGTGACTCGTGACTGGGAAGGGAAAATGATGATGATGATAAAAGTCCCACAAAGCCATTAAGGCATTAACGCACTATAATTTTCATTTTTTTTTTGTATTTTATTCTTCTAATTTTCTTTATTCTTTTGTCTCTCTAAAATTCTACTTTAAAAAAAAAAGAAAAAAAAAAGAAAATCTGGTGTACTTCAAATTAATTAGTCATATATTCTTTTGTTAAGGAATTAGTCATTTATGTTTTTTTTTATATTTTTTTTGAGTAATTTATGTTCTTTTATACTAATTTAATTATTTTTAAAATTTTTGTAAAATGTAGGGTAATTTGGTCTATATAATGTTAATTATATTTTATTCCACAATAAACTAAATACACTAATCTTAATTCAGACACTAATCCTAAAATATTAACCAAACAAAAGAATCAAATTTTCTTTTTATTCAATTCCTATTCTCATTCCATCTTTTTTTTAGTTTTTCTTTGTAACTAATGTTGGCTCCTCGTTCTCCTATTGTTCACCCTTATGCCGAAGCAGTATTATCAGATTCATCACTTTATTTTTTTTTGTCAATTTTTAGATCTGTTGTGTTTTTTTTTTTTCCCTTTTCATTCCTTTTCTCTATCTTTCAGTTTTTTAAGACTCGAAGATTATTAGACAAAGTTGTCTTTATAGTTCATTGTATTTATGTTGTTCGGATGAGACTATTTTTGTTTATTTTTAATAATTGGGGTGGGAAGTTTTTTTTTTTATTAAGCTGTGAGTAGCATTGGGAATTTAATCATGTAGTGGTTTTTGAGACCTATTTGAGTATATATGAAATTTTTTTTCCCATCCAAATACACACTTGTATATAGAAAATATGATTTTAAATGCAATCACAAAATCACAGTATGTATATGGTATTAGGTTTTTTTTAATTAAATATGTTTTTTTTAGATGCAGCTTATAATCACATTTAGTAATAAAATATCAAAATAATATATAGTAATTTTTTATGGCAAATAATATATGGTAATTAAACGTAACAATATGTTATGTTTTTAGTAATATAAAAAATCAAAATAATGTATAGTAATTAAATGTACCTATAGTTATGTTTAAACGAATTTCTTGAAAAAATTTTATAAGTATACATATACCTGGTCATTTAGGTATAAAAAAAAAAAATAGATAATTGTTAAAACAAAGTGTAAATAAAGCATCCGCCATAATTTCTCCATAACATATGCTAAGGGCCAACAATCAAACTAAATGAATTAATGATCATGCATGGCCCATTATCCTTTATTAGCCCAGCCTATGAATTAGTAGTTCTTTAATAAAAAAATTCTTAACCACACAAGTGATTATGATTAGTGATAATAAAATAATATGTATTTCCACTTAATTTTGTATATTCTATACACTTCAGAGAAAAATTTAGCTTTGTAATGTATGTAACAGTATTATACTTTTGTATATAAGTTTACGATCATTAGTTTATTGTATTATAAACAATAATTTTGTTTTATGATTTTCTGTATATGTATAATTATTAACTAATTTTGGGCATTAAAGCTAAGATTAAATTATTATTTTTCAAAATATTTATTTTAATAATATGAAAAAATATAATTTATCTATGTTGTATGGCTATTTTAGTATGTATATATAATATACATATTACATCCTAAATTATCAGTTAGGCTTAAAAAAAAGATACATATTACATTCTAAATTATCATTCAGGCCCTATTTTTTTTTTTTTCTTTTAGATTCAATATTTAAAGTTGTTTACATGACTAATATTATGAGCATTAATATAATCTTATTGTATTATTAAATAATGTCATTCCCAATGCCATTATTAAAACTAATATCTCAAATATATAAGAAAAATGGTAGGCCTAGCCATCTTTTACTAAACAAAACCATTGTGAGTAAGAGTGCTTACCAACCTAACTCATCATTTTTACTTTGGTTGGGCCAAACAAACTCAAGAAGATATAAAATATGTCAACGCCAGTGAATAAGCTAGATAAATTGATCATCATAAATGACCCACTGTTTTTAATCAGCCTAGCCCATGAATCAATTGTTTTCTAATAAATAATTACTAATTATATACAAGATTAAGATTAGTGATGATAGGTTAATATTAATTTTCACTTACCTTTGCATAATTCATCCACTTTGTATTTAAATTAGACATTATATAACATATAGGTGTGCTAACTAAATATTATAGTCAATTTGTCATAATAAAATTAAATATATTAACACAGCGGAGTTTATAATTAATTGGCACACAACCATTCATTTTGTATATAATTTAATCATGATGTAATATGTTTTAGCATTGTTATAAGTACTATATTTCTGTATTTTGTGATATTATGTAAATGATATTTAGATTAATTTGAATTTCAAATTATTACTTAATTTTACAAATTATCCTCCATTTTTCAAATAATTTTAGAATGAGATAATGTGTAATAGTATTAAACTAATTACTTTAATGATTTAATTTATCACATTATACGCAATGATATTAAAATAATGAAATTTCTCACAAATTAGTGCAAAATCATTCATTTAGTATCTAATTAGATATGAGTCAATATATAATATTGTTATAGCAAGTACTATAGTCATCTACTTCGCGAGATTTTTATTGGTGATTATTGATTAGTATAGATTTCTTCTTAATTTAACAAAATTCATCTATTTTTCTACTAGATTTAAGTATCAAATAGTTTGTAATAATATTATGTACTAAGTAGTTTGCTTACTTTGTTATATTATACTTAAAGATATTGAGTTACTTTAGTTTCTTACTAACTAATGCAATATATAATTAGTATTTACAAAGTAATGTAATTGATGATGGCTTATAATTTGATCGTTGAATAATATACAATTAATGTTAAATAAAATAAATTAAACAATTAATTTATCACATTATATTCACAAAGATTAAATTGATCATATTTATTACTAATTAATTCAACGTCATTTAATTTAATTTTAATTTGACTATAAGGCAATATATATTAGAGTTACTACTTTTTTATATAATCAATATTTAATCTATCATATTTTACAATATATATATATATATATATATATAACTAATCAAATATATTACTAATTAGAGCAAATTCATTCAATTTAAAATTAAGTTCACTACAAGAGAATATGTAAGTAGTGATATACAAAGTACAATAATCACTTAATTTGTTATATTATACTCAAATACACCAAATTAATTATATTTCTCAGTAATTAGTTTAAAATCATTCAATTTGAATCTAATTTAATCAATGTGTCATAATAGTGTTAAGTTAAATATTATAACTACACACTTTGTAATATGATTATTGATCATAATGAGATTAATATAAAATTTTATTTTATTTTAATAGATTTATAGATTTTGTCTCTAACTTTAGCATACGACAATATGCAATGATGTTAATATAAGTACTATATTCACCTTCTTAGTGAGATTAGGATCAATGATAATAAATTAATTCAATTTTTCTCTTGCTTTTCCAAGATTCATCCATTTTGTTTCTAATTTTAATGTAGGATAATATGTAATATTGTTAGGATAACTAGAGTCGTCTAATTTGTTATATTATACTTAATGATACTACATTAACTAAACTTCTTACTAATATCTAGGGATGGTAATTATACCCGTCAACCCATTTACCTGAGGGTACAGACCTTAATGGGACGGGTAATACCCGATTATTCGGGTAAACGGGGTAGGTACGAGTACCAAGTGAAAAATTTGATCTGGGTACAGGGCGGGTACTGGTATAGAGGTACCCGTCCCATGTATCCACCCTGATTATTCATATACATAAAAAATAAAAAATATATATTAAGAATATAAACAATTTATATAAAATAGACATAAATAAATATGTATATATAAAAATTAATTTGTATTATTGAAGTATAACTAATTTTAGTATATGATATTATCATTACATTTTTTTCTCTTTAAATTCAAATTTCATCTTATTTTTTAAATTATTCAAATAATATATATTTTTTAATTTTTTATCGGATATGAGTACTCGTGGCTACCCATCTACCCATGTGGGTAATATCCAAACCTGCCTCGCCAAATTAAATAGGTAAATGGGGCGAGTATGCATTTGATTTTTTTCCCACGGGTAAGAGGGCGGGATAGCCATACCTGCCCCGAACCTGACCTGTTACCATCCCTACTAATATCACTCATTTTGAGCCATTTTATTGAAATTTTTTCTTAGTAACTATTTAAATATTATTCGGGATCGGAGTTGTGCTCTGGATTAATTAGTGTGACCTGTATTTGATTAAAACAAAGCAGAATATAATTAGATAGAGTGCACAGCAGAAGAAGTCATCACAACACTTCTATGTGTTGAAAAATGATAGGCGGTCGCAATGAGAACAACTCTTCCTACGTATTTCGACAAGATTAGGGGTTATAAGGATGACTCACTTAGTGTGCATAAGATAAGCAAGAATAATATTAAAAGTTGATGGAAGTGAATAGACTGACCATATTGTCAATTAAGGACTAAAAGTAATATAATAATACAATAAATAAATAGATAAGGAATTAAATATTACTAGTTTACTAAGGTGAATAAACTGACCATAGTGTCAACTAGAAGTTTGCAACAAAAATAAAGTGCAGAAAAATAAATAGTTAGAAACTGACGAAGGCGATACCGTCTATATGCCAATTTTAGTTAATTAGAGAGTTAGAATTACGAGGCAATAAGTCCAGCCATATTATTAGAAATAATAATAAATATTTGAAATTAAAGTGATGAAATTTATATAAAGAGATGTGATTGGTTGCGAGGGAAAATAATACAAATCACTAAATAAATGTGCACAATAATTAAAAGGGGAGTAAAGTAATCGATCGCACTCAAAGCAATAATATACATTACTTTACGAGGAAAGGAAAATAGAATAATTGATCGCACTTGAAACAGTAATTCAAATTACCCGTCGGACCACAGAGATACAAGACAGATATATATAATACAAAGAGCACAATACCTTGAACTTGTGTTATAGATTAAGCACGAGGAGGTTGTAGAGGAGGTTGTAGAGCATAGCTCAGTACCCAAAGATCACTAAAGTACATAAGCTAAAAACTACTTGCAAAGAAACTTGTTGCACAAATTAGTAGAAAAGGTAACGTAAAATTACATGATAACAAAAAAAATGGTATAAAATTAATCATTAGATAGAAAATTATATAAAGTACCATTGGGCCTAGAATATGTAAAGAAATAAATATGGGCTTTAGGAGATAGATATGCAAAAATACCTAAGCCTAAGCAAGTATCTAGAGAAATATTAACCATAGAAAACTTGTCGATTAAGTTCTATACATGCAAAGATGTATATATAAACGTGTGATGAATCACTATTAAAGAAAATGCAAAAATAAAAAAATATATACACATATGCATGGAGATGAAATAAAATAGCTTCGGAAATTGACTACGGGTAAAATAAGATGCATATATGATGATATGCCACAAAGGTTGGGCTTCTGTGGCCAAGACTTAAAAAGAAGGACAAGATGATTACAGGATAATTGGTAATATTTGGGCCACATGCTAGTGCTCAAGAACAAAAAGCCAAGAAGAAAAGATGATGGAGATTATATACATATAAAGATGGAGGCCGAAGTTATATGAATATGAAAATGAAATGATAAGACTACGTGTTAACAAAGAGGAAAGGCAACAAAAAGGTGATGATGGGCGACAGTGGGTTACGGTTTGGACAATAGATAAAGAAGACAAGATGATAGCAATGGAGGTGATATTTCCTACGGATTGAACATAAAAGTAAGAGATAGAAGGCAGGCTTAAGAGCTGTGGTCAAGAAAGAGGACAAGAGCGAGAGAGAAGGCTCGGTTGAGAGGAAATAAAAGCTTGTATATCCAATTGAAGAGCTCAGCTTCACATATATATACAAGAAGTACAAGCGGTGGAAAGATGAGAATCGGCCAAAAGGACTCCTAAAAAGTTGACACGTATACTTGGTGAGGTATCACTATACTACATAACCATGTTCTAGGTTTTGACACAGATGATATATATATATACATATAGGGATCTAATAGTTGTTTGACACGGCACAATTTTTATATATATATAGGGATCTAATAGTTGCTTGACACATGGCACAATTTTATTGACTGCTCTAACAACATTTGCTTAATTGTTCCAATTTGGTATTGATAAGTGGTCAAAAATACTTCCAATTGGGTGTCGAAACCTCATCACAAATGGATCTTCAAATGGTCTTTTATGTCTCATTGACATGGCATAAATTTGATAATTTTTCGATAAAAAATTGACACGTCAAATTTTCTTAATTAACCCTATATTGCATAATTATTACATTATTTATGACTTAATATTTTTAGTTAGTGACTAATTATAAAAAATTGTCACACCCAAAACGTTAAGTCTCCTGAGCTATAGTGAATGAGAACATTCGCTAGAGCTCTTTAATGTGAATTTATTAGAATACGGTCTTCAAACGAGTCTTGGAAACACCACATTTATAGAGAGGGAATGCCTTCTTTTGGATGAATTTCTGAGAAAATACGAAACATTGTTACCTTATAAGCACATCTTAACTAGGTTGGCACCCACCTGTAAGATAATCTAATTTTCTTTAACTCTGAAAAGAATGATTGATGCCATTTGTATGCAAGCTCTAAGTAGCAGATAGTTAACTCTAGTCGGGTTCCAGATAGTCGTACCAAAATATTTCTATTGGATTGGCCCAACCCAAACAATGCCTCGTTAAAACCTTACTAGAGCAATACCCAGTGAGAAAAATCTCTAGAAAGAAAAAAGAGTACGTTACATGTGAGCAACAAATTTTGCAAGGATAACAAATTTCAGTCTTGATTTTGTAGCTTTGTCACCATAAGCGTGCTTGTTTGTATGTATTTTCCATATATATAAAAGAAAATAATCCTCATGCAAAATAAGAGGTTAGTCCAATGTAAAGAAATATATAGAAAAACATAAAAACTAATAAAATTTTCACTGTTGGACTAAATGATAATTAATTGTAGATTATTTAGACTTTAAAATGGTGAAAGCTAAAAAAATTTAATTTGGGGTATGTGCTCAATTAAATGTTTAGATTGAAGTGTGCACCTAGTTTAGATTGAGGTATGCGCCTAATTTATATTTTAAATTTGGGTTGCACAAAAGTATCGATTAGGATATATACTGACAGATCTTGGTTCCAATGTATCTGTCAGTAGCATAAGCTTGTACCAAGGGGTACTTTCAGGTATAGTATAATCCAATCTCAATTCATTGTCGCTGGTATTATTGGCAGCATAGGCTTGAACCAAAAGATACTTTCAGGAAATATTCAATATTCGGATTTATACTAATAGTCTCTAATTCCAATGTATCTTGGCAGCAGAATGCTCGTACTAAAGAATACTTTTGGGCATAGTTTTTACCCCACTTAGGATTTATACAACTATCATGGCAAAATAAAGATTGCTTAGATAAAGATTTTTATGAGTGCAATCTAAGATGAATAAATACCAACCATTTATTATATGATGAAAATTTCATCTATAAAAGTCCCTAGGTACAATGATATCTAGAAAACTATATGAAGTATTCCTTGATAAATTTGAGGTTGGTAAGTGCAGAAAGTGTACCTCTATTCAGATCTTTGAGCGTTCAATAACCATTGGATTGGATATCTGCAATTTGATTGGGTCCTTCTCAATTTGGTGTGAACTTAGCAGCATGCATTTTTTTCATAATATGATCAACTGCTATGAGTACTAAGTCATCTTCTCAAAAATTTCTGAGTCGTACCAATTTGTTATAGGCTCGAGTGATTTTCTTTTGATAGTTTCGAATCCTATCTTGTACTTGTGCTCTTTGATCTTATAAAATTTTGAGATCAAATTCTCAAGAGTTTTCTACTACTAAATGTCATCTTAGTAGATAATATATTTAATTCCACAGGCTATAGAAATTCAATTCCATATACTAGAGAAAATGGAGTTTCTTTAGTAATAGTATGCTTGGTGGCTCTGCAAGCCCAAATAGCAAGAGATAGATAGTCGTCTCATTAGATTGATTTTTCCTCGATCATTTTTCTGATGATGGCCACTAAAGTTTTATTGAATACTTTTATGGCTCTATTTCCTTGAGGATAATATTTGGTGGATTTTCTATGGAAGATTTGATATCTTTCCAACAGTGATTCAAACGGTTGTCTAATACAAGATGTCCCATTATCAAACAGTATTCTTCAAGGTATGCCAAAGTGACAAATGATATTTTTTTTGTACAAATTGGCTAATAGCTTCTGAAGTGGCCTTCTTAAGAAAAATAAGCTTAGACTATTTTGTAAAATTTTCTATAGCTACTAAAATCTAGATTTTTCCTTTTGAAGGAGGACTGATAGGTCCAATAAGATCAATCGGCCAGGTGTGGAATGGCCAAGGTGATATGATACTCCCTATTTTGATAGTGGGTACATGTATCAAGTTTCTATATTTTTTGGCAGGCATCACATTTTTGAATGAATTCCATGGCGTCATTTTCCATCATCGGCCAATAACATCCAATAGTAACCAATTGCTTGAATAGATGTCTTCCACCCATATGGCCATCATAATCCTCAACATGGACTTCTTTTAGGACTATTTCTATCTCATTAGTTTCTAAGCATATTATGACCTTTTCTTGAAAGTTTTTTCTAAAAAGTAAATTATTTTGAGCAAAGAATCTATCTGATTTACATTTAACGAGAATACTTGAAGAAGTGTCATTAGGAAGTTGGCCATAAACGATGTAGTCAATGTAAACTCTTTTTCAGTCTTCTTCTTCAACAAAGAAGCTTTTTTTAGGGTCAATCACAAGCTGACATTGCTTGTGATTTCATTGCAACTCATTATCTTGCTTTCTTAACTCAGGCCAAAAGTATCCAAGTCATTGGATTCTTCTAACCAGTGTTGGTCTATCTAAACCATAGATTTTAGAATGCGCTTCGTCTAGTACCTTTCTTCCAAATTCTTCATCAATGTATTTTGCAAGAACTCCATCAGAGAATTTCTTGTAAACTTGATCATTGATCAATATAAATACTTTGATTTCTTGACTTTTTAGTTTCTCTTTACCGGATTGGATCCACCTATTTAATTATTACATTGATGAAGCTATTGGTTCTGACTTGGTCTCTAGTGGGATTTGAATAAGATCTTCATTTGTATGACCCATTTTTAGTACTAGAGTTGCTAGAGCATTTGCATATTTGTTCTGAGATTTAGGAACATATTCTAGTTTATAATTGTTGAAATTATAGAGCTTTTCTTGAATTTCTTCTCGATATTTAACCAAATTCAACTTTTTGACAGCAATCTCTATTAAGCTATCTGATGACTAAGTTTGGAGTCCCTACGTATTTTTAACTTTGAAATCTTATTTTTCTTGACTAGATCTAATCTAATTGCTAAGGCCTCATATTCAATTTCATTGTTGGAGCAAGGAAAAGCTAATTTAATAGCATTCTTGAATATTTCACCCTGATCATTTGATAGAACAATTCCAGTGCTTCCTTCATTATGTACGGAAACACCATCAAAGTAGAGTAACCAACAATCTTGTTTGTCTTTTATAGACATTATCTCCTCCAAATTATGCTTAATGTATTTAAGCAGCTCGACTAGAGCTTGACTTTTAATAATCTTTGGTTTTTCGACAATGATATCGAGTTCACTCAGCGTGAGTATCCATTTGTTAAAACAAAGTAGAATAAAATTAGAGTATTATTGAAGTAATACTAATTTTAGTATATGACAATGTCATTAGATTTTTTTTCTCTTTAAATTCAAATTACTTCTTATTTTTCAAATTATTCAAATAATATATATTTTTTTAATTTTTACCGGGTATGGGTACTGCCTACCTGTGTGGGTAATATTCAAACCTACCATGTCAACTTAAATGGGTAAATAGGACAGATATGAGTTTGATTTTTTCCTGTGAATATAGGGGTGGGATAGCTATACCCGCCTCAAACCCGACCCGTTACCATCCCTACTAATATCACTCATTTTGAGTCATTTTTTTTCAAATTTTTTCTTAGTAACTATTTAAATATTGTTTAGGGTCGAAGTTGTACTCTAGATTAATTAGTGTGACCTGTATTTAATTAAAACAAAGCAGAATATAATTGGATTAGAATGCACAACAGATATGGTCATCACAACACTTCTCCGTATCGAAAGATAATAGGCGGTCGCAATGAGAACAACTCTTCCTACGTATTTCGACAAGATTAATGGTTGCAAGGATAACTCACTTAGTGTGCATAGGATGAGTAAGAATAATATTAAAAATTGACATAAATGAATAGACCGACCATATTATCAACTAAGGACTAGAAGTAATATAATAATGCAATAAATAAATAGACAAGGAATTAAATATTACTAATTGACTAAGGCAAATAAACTGATTATGGTGTTAACTAGAAGTTAGCAACAGAAATAAAGTACAGAAAAATAATAGTTAGAAACTGACAAAGGCGATACCGTCCATATGCCAGTTTTTATTAATTAGAGAGATTTCAATTATGAGGTGGTAAATCCAGTCATATTATTAGAAATAATAATAAATATTTAAAATTAAAGTGCTGAAATTTAAATAAAGCGATGTGATCGGTTGTGAGAGAAAATAACATAGATTACTAAAGAAATGTGCACCATAGAGATGCACTCAAAGCAATAATACAAATTACTTTACGAGGAAAAGGAAATGGAATAATTGATCGCACTTAAAGCAGCAATACAAATTACTTGTTAGACAATAGAGATACAAAACAGATATATATATATATATATATTATATAATACAAAGAGTACAACACCTTGAACTTGTGCTACATGTTAAGCACAAGGTTGTAGAGAGTAGCTCAGTACCCAAAGATCACTAAAGTACATAAGTTAGAAACTGCTTGCAAAGAAACTTGTTTCATAAGTTAGTAGAAAAGGTAACGTAAAAATAATAAGATAGTAAAAAAAAATGGTATAAAACTAATTATTAGATAGAAAATTATATAAAGTAACTATTAGGCCTAGAAAATGTAAAGAAATAAATATGGGCTTGAGGAGATAGACATGCAAAAGTACCTAAGCCTATGCAAGTATCTAGAGAAATATTGACCATAGAAAACTTATTGATTAAGATTTCACCCTGATTATTTGATAAAAAAATTCTAGCGCTTCTTTCATTATGTGTGGAGACACCATCAAAGTAGAGTTTCCAACATTCTTCTATGTCTTCTATAGACATCATCTCCTCAAAATTATGCTTAGTGTTTTTAAACAGCTCGACTAGAGCTCGACTTTTGATAACCTTTGGTTTTTCGACAATGATATCAAGTTCACTATGTTTGAGTATCTATTTGGCATAACAACCAGTTAGGATAGGTTTTTTTAATAAGAGCTAGATGTGATCAGAATTCATGATTAATTTAACTTTGTGAGTGACCATGTAGTGTCGAAATTTTTGTATTGTATACATTAGTGCAACACAAAGTTTATCTGTGAGACAGTAATTTTTCTCTAAGCTTCTAAGTAGACGGTTTAAGTAATAAACGAGTTTCTCTAAGCCTTCATAGTCTTGTGCTATCAGTTTCCCAACTGATTCGCCAAATTCTGCCAAGTAAATTAATAGTTCTTTTTCTGGAAATGGGGCTATCATGACTTGTTAGTTGGTGAGAATCATTTTGATTTCTTCAAAAGCACAGTTATGCTCAGGGCCCCATTTATACTCTGTATCTTTCTTGGTCAATTGATGAAGAGACTTGATAATACTGGCTAGAGCTGGAATGAATCTCCTAAGATAGGAAATCTTTCCAATGAATCCTCTCAGTTGTTTGAGATCTTGAGATGGCTTGATCTCCATTATTGCCCTTGCTTTATCTTCATCAATCTTGATTCTATCTTTGTCGACCAGGAATCCAAGAAACTTGCCTTCTGTAACTCCGAAAGTGCATTTCACGGGGTTTATCTTGAGATAATATTTTCTACATCTTTTAAATACTTTTCTCAAGTGATCCAAGTGTGATTCATTTCTTTTGGATTTCACTACTAAATCATCGATATAATCTTCTACATAGTCATGGATTATATCGTGAAAAATTGTTGTCATTGCCCTTGATAAGTGGCTCCTATATTCTTCAATCCAAATGGCATTACAGTATAGTAGAAATTTCCAAGTAAAGTTCTAAAAGTAGTCTTTTCAGTACCTTCTAGATCCATCTTGATTTGATTATAGCTACTGAATCCATCCATGAATAAAAACATATAATGGTTGGTCGTTGCATTGACAAACATATCTAGAATTTGTAGCAGAAAATCATCTTTTTGGGCATATTTTGTTTAGATCTCTGAAATCTACACAAATTTTGATTTGTCTATTCTTCTTTCTTACTAGTACTATATTTTCCAACTATGTCGCATGTATGCATGATTTTATGAACCTAATTTCTATCAATTTTTTTGATTTGCAGTTGAATTTGATTGCTGAAATTCTTTGCGATACGCTTAACTGGCTTAAAAGTAGGATTTACAGTGAGTTTGCGTATAATTAACTTACTGCTTAATCTTAGGATGTCTTTATAGGTCCATACAAAAACATCATGATATTCTTTTAGCAATTTTAATAAAGCTGCTTCAAAATCTAGCTCTAATTTGGCAGAAATAAACGTCGATATTTTTCTCCATCTTTTTCCAAATTTATCTTCTTGAGTCCTTCTTGTGGATACTTGCATTCATCTTATAATTTTCCTGGAGCTAGTAGAATAGCTTTTACTCGTTCTGAATTTTGCACAAGACAAACACTTTCTATATTCTTGAGGTCATTGTTGGCCTCGCCACAACTTCATAATTGATAAGCAATTCTCCTGTCAGATAAAGTAATTAGCTAGAGAAAAGGTTTTTCTAAGTCTATTAAATCAATCTCCATTATATTGTTTAAGGGTAACCCTATTGCATCAGAAGTTGTATACAATTATTTTTGAAAACAATTGTACAATTAAATCAATCATATATAAGAGACATTAATTATGGATACCAATTATTTTTTAAAATAATTATCAATTATATTTGGAGAAATATAATAATCAAGTTTCATGCTAATTAAAACTATGCCAAAAGATACCAATTGTATTTTGAAAAACTATACTAAGTTGATACCAATTGAAATAATTTAAATCAAAAACACATTCTTCTTCTCCTTTTAATTTCATTAAAAAAATTGTGTAAACATGAAGGATAAGATTGATATTAATTAAAAAATATAATGTAAAAACATGAATAAGTAACTAATAACAAGTATTCAATCCAAATATAATATGTTATCCAAGTTTAAACAACCATAAGAAATAGATGTTCAGAAAAGATAAAATATAATAAAGCATGTTTTGAAAGCTAATGAGAATCTAATATGTGATATTCATAAAAAAAAAAATTGTTCTCATAAAAAAATAATGGGTAAAAATGCAAAATAATAAAGTTACAAAGTGCAAACATTGAATTCAAGTAATGCATCATTTTGAGTTCAAATACATCACCAATATAGATAAAATAATTCAATTAGTTATACATGGTATTTATCATATAAAAACTATCAAGTATTTGCACAAATATAAGAGTTTAAGCAATATGTATTGTCCAAGCTATTTGAATCATATAAAAGTGATTAATATATCAATCAAATTTATACTTATAAATAATTCAAATAAAATCACCCATACCATCTTTGTAAAAGCTCTTCATCTTCTTTGTATTAAGGTTGGACTTAATCATCATCTTTTGATTTGTCATTAAGCTCTAATCATTCAAGCTTAAATACCAAACCTAAAACAATATTATTTATGCTTTTCTCCAAAATCACTTATGCCCATGATCTTGCTTTTTGTGTTGTTTTCAAAAGAAAATATCCACCATTATTTATATAAAAGTTGAGAGCTTGGTGAAATCATTGGTTTTGTTCTTGGAGCACTCACTTTCTTACTTGTTCCTATAATAAAGATTCAAGTATGGATTTTCGCTACCCACATAACTTTGAGTCCTTAGGAGTTAGTCTTTGAACTCTTTGATACCCAAGCTAGTTTTCTACCAAAATATACATTTTTCTTTACAAAGCATGAAAAACTAATATATCTATCTTGATTGCAATAAGTGCAAGTGTGCTTTGTGTCACTTATACTAGCTTTCACAAAATAGTTCTTGAGGTATTTTTATTTAATAGAAGATTTGTACCCAATACCTCCTTTCTTAAAAACACATTTTTGTCAACCAAGCATCATGTCAAAGTTTTTCTTTCCATTTAAAAATTTGTGGACAATTTTAGTTAAGTCAAAAATCTTGTCATTTAAGAAAGTGTTTTCTTTTGACAAAATATCACAACTACTACAAGGTAATTTTACTTCCTTTTCTTTGGTAAACTTTTCAACAATTTTTGACAAGCTAAGAATTGTCTTTTTAAGAGCATTATTCTTGAAAATAAGTTTTTCATAGTTTTTGTGTAAATCATTGAAATCACTCAACAAGTTTTCATATGATAAATCACAATCACTATTACCAAACTTATTACTAGTATCACTAACATCATGAAATTTACTATTAGGTTCAAGTGAGCTTACCTTATTTTCTATTGCCATGAAGCACATGTTGTCTTCTTGATCTCCTTCACTGCTTTCTTTTATCAAGATCTTATGTGTCATGAGCGAACCCATGAGTTCTTCTAGAGGAAATTTGGTGAGATCTCTTGCTTCTTGAATTGCCACCACTTTGCTTAGATACGCTTTAGGAAGACTCCTAAGCACTTTATTCACTAAATCTATGTTAGAGAACAATTTTCCAAGAGTATTAAGAGAGTTAATAATAATAATAGTAAATCTAGTAAACATTTAAGCAATAGTCTCATCTTTATGCATCTTGAATAATTTATATTGGCATGTAAGAATATTGATTTTCGTCTCTTTTATAGAATTTGTGCCTTGATACGACACTTCAAGCATATTCTACATTTCATGAGCATTTGTGGCTTTTTTAACATTATTAAATATATCTATATCCATACCAAAAATCAAAATATGCATAGCTCTACCGTTTTTAGAAAATGCAATTTTATCATTTACATGATATTCATCAATTTCTTTATCAACAAATTTATCATCAACCTTTTTCTTAAAAACAAATGGACCTTTAGTAATAATAAGCCATAAATCAAAATCTAAAGATTGTAGATATGTAAGCATCCTATTTTTTCCAATAAATAAAATCAGTTCCATTAAAAAATTGTGGTCTAGTAGTTGAATACCCCTCATATGAAAAGTTTTAAAAATTGTTTGGGTTCGCCATCTCAAGATGATTAAGTCTTTCAAAATTGAGCACCAAGCTCTGATACCAATTGTTAGATATTGTTAGCCCAAGATTGACAACCCAAGAGGGGGATGAATTGTGTTATAAAATGTTTTAACAAACTTTTCAGCTATTTAAAACCATAGACTACTATTTTAAAACTTTTTAGTTAAATCAACAATAATGCCAAAACATATAGCAATTATAACAAGTATATTAAGCGCACTAAATATTAAACACTCAATTAAATAGCTTGCAATAAAGTAAAGAGTGTAGGGATAGAGAAATTGATGAATACGATAGTTTGCCTACGTTCCCGGCCCTCAGTAACTTGCTTTGAGCTTTCCACTATCGGATCAAGATTATGGGCTTGACCGATCCTTTTACAAATAGAGTGAATTCTCCTTAGGCACACCCTAGCCTTTACAATAGTCTTGACTCCGGCTCTATCATGCCTAACTTTAGATTGTTTTGATTTCGGTGACAACCTCACTTATACAGATTGTTTAGACAATGGTGCTAAGCTCACCAACTCACGGATTGTTTATGACTTTGATGGCAACCTCACCTAAATCGGGTTATTTATGAATCCGGTAGCAACCTCACCTCACACTCAATGGTTTTTCAATAAACAAGAGTGAAAACTCACTCATAAATTCTCCTTACAATGTAATTAATACAATTTTGGCTTAGGAGATTTGAGAACAATGCACTATAGATGCTCTAAGATTGGCTCAATATGATTTGAAAGTGTAATTGATCTGAAAATAGGCTAAGACACTTTGAGGGTAGATGAATATCAATTTAAGTTCATACTCTTATCTTAAATGCCATCAGATGAGGCTCTATATATAGATATCTAAGAAAACTAGTCATTTATAGCCGTTATTAGCTTTCTACCAAATGTTTGGTCGACCAAAATTAAAACTGGTCGACTAAAAATATAGCCGTTAGAGTTTGACACATCAGTTCAGCTTCAACAGTCATTTCTGGCTACTGGTCTAAAAAGTGGTCTACCAAAATCATATTCTCGTCATATTTCAGATTCTGACAGGATTTTGGCATTTCTTCAGATTTTAACATCTTTTGGCTTTTTTTTAAAAACTGACTTCTAAACTTATTTTAATCACTTTAAAAACATTAGAAATCAATTTGAAAAGAATATTTTTGCTAATGCAAATTTGTTTTAGTTTCACAAAGATATTTAGCAATAATTTAGAAAGTGTTCATCCTAAAACTCATTCTTGTTTGCAAAGAGAAAATCTTCTTTTAGCTTATTTCAAATAATCATGATTTCAAATATATTTGTAACTTATTTAAACTTAAGAAATCACGTTTTAAAGAATATTTTCCCATTCAAAGAGATCATTATTTTCTATTTTCAAACTTCTATAATAAAATAACCATTTTAAGCTTAAGATAGTTTAAAAACTCTTTTGAAACTATGAGCTAATGAAAAGAGAATTTACGTGCAATGAACTAAATCAAATACAAGACTAAGTATGAATATACCCTATCTAGACACGATCTTGTATCTTGATTGTTTATCTTTAAGCTTGATTCTAATATATCCATATACATCCATCTTCAAGCTTGATTTCTTGATTAACTTGAGGTAGAACTTTAATACCATTTCACTACACACTCAAGTTAAATCATTAGTACTAAATCAAATGTTTGTTATCTTGAAAATAAGAGCGAGTAAGATTGAAACCTTAATTTCCCAACAGACCAAATTGTTGAGCTATCTTGAAGATTGCTTGTGTAGCTTCTTTACGAGCTTCATCTCCAAATTCTAAAGTGTTGAATAAATTTTTGAAAGCTCATGACTTCATGGGATTTTCTATTATTATATTGATTTATTCTCTTTTTGATGATTATCATTGATAGTTGGATTAATAGTTGTGTATGTATTTACTTGCCTTTTTTCATGATTAGGAAAAAGATTATTTCAGTCCTTTGTTGTTGTTGCCCAATCAGAATTTCTCCTCATTGAGCTTTTTTCATGATAAACTATTTGAACAATGTAACAGTCTGATGTGGTATGGTGTACTCTTTTATATAACAAGCAATATTTGAGATATTGTATCGCTTCTTGTGTTGGTTGTCTCCAAGGCTGTGGATATTTTAGAACTTCATCTTTTATCCAGGTTCACACTAAACTATTGATTCCATTTTTCGCAAGTGGTATTTCTGGCGGAATTGGCTGATCTCTTCTATCTGGTTGGCGTCGATCAACCGTAGCAACCTCTTTCCTTCTTTTAGAGAAAGGTGGTCTATTCTAATTTTCAGTAGTAGTTCTTTTATCAGGCATAGCTTTGTGCACTTTTCCTACTATTGCTTCAGTGTTGCTGACTCTGAACATTAGTTCGGCAAATTTTGAACTCATATGATTTTCAATATAAACTTTGTATTCAGCTTGTATTCCGTTGATGCACACTCGAATCAATTCTTCTTTTGAGATAAATTCTTTGTAGTCAAGAGCTATTTCTTTGAATCTATTTACATTAGCTATAAGCGATTCACCTTTCCTTTGCATTGTGTTGGAGAGATCGGATAAGCCCAACTTGCATTATGCTGCAAAGAATATTGTACAAAATGTTGTTTCCAATTCCTTCTAGGTACCTATATTACCTATTGGTAAATTGACGAACCAAGAGTATGCTCAGTCGGTGAGAGATTTTGAAAACTCTCTCAGCCTTAGTTCATGGTCACTGGTATAGACTCTAGATCATCTAGGAGACCAATGATCTATTCCCTAGCGTTTCCTTTCTTTCTGTCGAATTCTTAAATTTAGGATTAGTATATGTTGGGATTTTTGCCCTAAAAAGCAGATTTTCAATTTTACCCTTTTGAGTATAAACAACTATCTCTTATATAAAATTATGATATTTGTTAGATTAAACTATCTTAGTTGAATAGTTTATTCATCTGAAAAAGATTCCATGACTTTATATGTATATAAAGAAATAAACATGATTAAGTGTTAATTATAGGGAGACTTGTTTCTTTATCTAAGTCTAAATGAAGTAGTTTACAATCTGTAAATAAAGATGGAATAATTTATTTGCTATAGGTTTTAGTGTTTTTCTATCTCAACGGGAATGATGTGCCTCAAATCATTAAAGTATCTAACTTCTGATAGAAATATTAATACAAGATAAACAAGTTATGTGTATTAAACTGGACCAGGTAATATAAAGAATTGGAGTGCCGTAACTCAATTCTTATATTATCACAAACTAGCTCTTAGCATATAAATCTTAATCCTTGATGTTTGACTGGACTTTCTTTCATGGGTTATAGCCTTTTGATTTGTTAAAATACTAACCTCTATGAAGTTAGAAGTGAACTCTGGCATATTCGAGGTTATGGCTTATGAATTGATGGGAACACCAAATAGTTAAGGACACTATACATTAATGTCACTTTAGGTTCTTTCAAGATTCATGAAATAATTAAATCTAAGATCTTAGTATTCACTTTATAAATTGGTTGATAATTTTGTCTAAATGGCCATTTAGAACAAAATTATCGACAACATTATTCCTTGATAGAAAGATGGTAACTTAAAGGTAAATAGGTGTTGGAGGGGTATTGCGGTAATTTCACCTATCAAACTACGACATTGTATAAAGATTATATATGCGGTATAGAATATGCTAGATGGATCAGTTAATCAAGGTTAGTTGATTAAATATCTATAAAAGGCATGACATTTAATCTAAGAGTGCAATATTGGGCCTTTAGTGGAGTATCCCCTTTACTAATAATATTTATATAAATACCATAATAAGAGTTATTATGTATTTACCATATTATTGGAGCTTAGATTATTTGGATCCATTAGGTCCCTTGTCTAGGTCAATTAAGCTCATTAATTTGTTGGTGATATTTGTGAAATAAGTTTCATGAAACTGTGTAAAATAATGATTCTATACAGAAGTTGGTATTTTTATAAATAAGTTTCATGAGTTGGACATATTTATAAAAATACACCCAAAGCCCAAATTGGAGNGGTAACTTAAAGGTAAATAGGTGTTGGAGGGGTATTGCGGTAATTTCACCTATCAAACTACGACATTGTATAAAGATTATATATGCGGTATAGAATATGCTAGATGGATCAGTTAATCAAGGTTAGTTGATTAAATATCTATAAAAGGCATGACATTTAATCTAAGAGTGCAATATTGGGCCTTTAGTGGAGTATCCCCTTTACTAATAATATTTATATAAATACCATAATAAGAGTTATTATGTATTTACCATATTATTGGAGCTTAGATTATTTGGATCCATTAGGTCCCTTGTCTAGGTCAATTAAGCTCATTAATTTGTTGGTGATATTTGTGAAATAAGTTTCATGAAACTGTGTAAAATAATGATTCTATACAGAAGTTGGTATTTTTATAAATAAGTTTCATGAGTTGGACATATTTATAAAAATACACCCAAAGCCCAAATTGGAGAACAAGCCCAATCCTAATTAGACTAGGGTTAGCAGTTTTTGGTCCCATATATATAAGATATATGAGAGGAAAAACTATATAGTAACTCATATAGAGTCACACACATAAGGCATAGGGAGAGAGAGAGATTTTGGCCAACCTAGGCTAAGGGAGAGAGAAAAATATTTCCTACAATCTCATAGTCTCATCTCACATTCCGTGTTTCATAGGATCAAGAAGACATTCTTGATCATTCTCCAACGAAGGTTTCGACTTGGTGCCCACTCGCTTCGTTAACCAAGAGCAAGAGCATAGACAAGAAGATCTAGGGTTGGAGGTTTGATCACCATCAATAAGGGAATCGAGGAGGAACACGCTACAAGAGGTAAATCCTAATCTCATCTCTAGGGTTTTGTATCTAGATTTGATTTATGTTGTATATGATCTTGTATATGATGCATGTGTGTTATATGGTTATGAAAATTGTTTTCATGTAAAAATTTTAAAACTTAAATCTACTATTTTTCCGCTGCGTTCATGACATGATCATGTATTTTTCATATCTGCATGCATGTATGATTTTCCTAAGTGTTAGGTTAATTTACTAACAGTATAGTCCTTCGAATATGGCTTGGAAGGAATACTAGTAGGATATAGAGGCTGGAAGTCCATTATAACAATAATCTTACTAGTTTTTTTTGCTTCAGACTTGAGCATTTCTTGTAGTTCTTCTTTGATTACTGGATTTTGCTCGTCTACCATTTTGTAGAAAGAAAGAAAAGAAAGAAATGAGATTTTTTTTTTGCAAGGAAATTTCTGGAAAGTGGGGGACAGAAATTCGACGAAATTTTGGGACAAAAAAGTAAAAGAAACTTTGGATAGAAATTCAAAAGAGTTTCAGGAATATAAATTAGCAAAATTTCAAGATAAAAATTGACAAAAATTTAAGAAAATTTTAAGAACAAGTAGGACAGAGGTCCGAGATGAATTTCAAGGATCTTAGAGACACTGAGTTTTCCTTGGTTACTCCGAAGCGGAGTAGCCTTTTAATGTTCGGGGTCGGAGTTGTGCTCTGGATTAATTAGTATGACCTGTATTTATTTAAAACAAAGTAGAATATAATTGGAGTATTATTGAAGTATTACTAATTTTAGTATATAATATTGTCATTAGATTTTTTTTCTCTCTATAAATTCAAATTTCTTCTTATTTTTCAAATTATTCAAATAATATATATTTTTTAATTTTTACTAGGTATGGGTACCATTTACCCATGTGGGTAATACCTAAACCCACCATACCAACTTAAATGGGTAAATAGGTTGGGTATGGATTTGGTTTTTTCCTTGTGGGTATGGGGGCGGGATAGTTATATCCGCTCTGAACCCTNTAGAATATAATTGGAGTATTATTGAAGTATTACTAATTTTAGTATATAATATTGTCATTATATTTTTTTTCTCTCTATAAATTCAAATTTCTTCTTATTTTTCAAATTATTCAAATAATATATTTTTTTAATTTTTACTAGGTATGGGTACCGTTTACCCATGTGGGTAATACCTAAACCCACCATACCAACTTAAATGGGTAAATAGGGTGGGTATGGATTTGGTTTTTTTCTTGTGGGTATGGGGGCGGGATAGTTATATCCGCTCTGAGCCCTATCCGTTACCATCCCTACTAATATCACTCATTTCGAGCCATTTTTTTCAAATTTTTTCTTAGTAACTATTTAAATATTCTTCAGGGTCAGAGTTGTGCTTTGGATTAATTAATTAGTATGACTTATATCTAATTAAAATAAAATAGAATATAATTGGATTAGAATGCATAGCAAAATGAGTCATCACAACACTTCTACATGTCGAAAAATGATAGGAAGTCGCAATGAGAACAACTCTTCTTACGTATTTTTGCAAGATTAGCAGTTATAAGGATGACTCACTTAGTGTACATAGGATAAGCAGGAATAATATTAAAAGTTGATGGAGGTGAATAGACTGACCATATTATAAATTAAGGACTAGAAGTAATATAATAATACAATAAATAAATAGACAAAGAATTAAAAATTACTAGTTTACTAAGGCGAATAAACCGACCATGGTGTCAACTAGAAGTTAGCAAAAGAAATAGAGTGCAAAAAAATAAATAGTCAGAAAATGACGAAGGCGATACTGTCCATATGCTAGTTTTAGCTAATTAGAGGGTTAGAATTACGAGGCAGTAAGTCCAGCCATATTATTAGAAATAATTATAAATATTTGAAATTAAAGTGCTGAAATTTATATTAAAAGATGAGATTGGTTGCGAGGGAAAATAATACAAACACTAAATAAATACGCATAATAATTAAAAAGGGAGCAAAGTAATCGATCGCACTCAAAACAGCAATATAAATTACTTTATGGGGAAAAGAAAACGGAATAATTGATCGCACTTGAAGCAATAATACAAATTACCCGTCGGACCATAGAGATACAAGACAGATATATATATATATATATATATATATATATATATATATATATAATACAAAGCACAGAATACCTCGAACTTATGCTACAGGTCAAGTCCAAGGTTGTAGAGCGTAGCTCAGTACCCAAAAATCACTAAAGTACATAAGTTAGAAACTACTTGCAAAGAAACTTGTTGCACGAGTTATTAGAAAAAGTAACGTAAAAATAACATGATAATAAAAAAATGGTATAAAACTAATTATTAGATAAAAAATTATATAAAGTAACTATTAGGCCTAGAATATGTAAAAAAAAATTATGGACGTTAGGAGATAGACATGCAAAAAAACCCAAGACTATTTAGAGAAATATTAACCATAGAAAACTTGTTGATTAAGTTCTATACATGCAAAGATGTATATATAAACGTGTGATGAAACACTATTAAAGAAAATGAAAAAAAAAACATACACATATGCATGGAGATGAAATAAAATTGCTTCCGAAATTGACTACGGGTTACATAAGATACATATAAGATGATATTCCAATTGGGTGTTGACATCTCATCACAAATGGGTCTTCAAATGATTTTTGTGTCTTGTCGACATGACATAAATTTGACAATTTTTCGATAAAAAATTGACACATCAAATTTTTCTTAATTGACCTCATATTGTACAATTATCATATTATTTGTGACTTAATATAAAAAATTATCACACCCAAAACATATATGATTAATATTAATCTATTTATACTTCAATATTTATGCTTTTAATTGGACTTATGACTATTAAGTTTAATTAATTTATTAATTTCAATGGAAAGTTGAAAAAAAAATAAAGAAATGAATAAAAATGACATCAAACTAGTGGAGACGACGACAAAATCTTTAAATAAAGCCGAAATACTTGCTCTTTGAAGTATGATGCTTGTTCTTTTATGCATAATACTTGTTATTTGATGAATAATACTTATCATAATATTGTTTTTACAAGCCTAAATGGTCAATTTGCATAACCCCTAAATGGTCAATAGTAATTTAGTTACAATTTTACGTTTTAACCCCTAATTTTTTTAGTTTAATATTTTTTTATATCATTGATTTTACACTATTGTCCCTCAAAATGACTTTCACATTTTTCTGTAAGTTTTTTGGCCAATAACCGGTTCTTTTTTTGGTCATAACCTTCTACTCTAAGTATCAATCTACCCACAATTTTGTCTTTTTTTTTGTGAGGCACTAAATGCCCCCAAAAAAGGGTGAGGCACTAGAGAATTTGCCTTAAAAAAAATTCAAATATAAATTTTGGTTTCCTTAAACTCTACGATCCTATCACTTTCTAGTTGGGTTTGCCGACTTTCTTAAGTTTAGTTTTCCCGTTTTTTTTTTTAATACGATTTTACATCTTTCTTCAGCAATTTTATTTAGGATTGGTACGATTTCTGTTCTAAAGAACCACTTTCTTCTTGATCGGTATTTTTCCTCATCTTCCAAACCAGAATAATACAGGTTTGTTTTCCTTCTCTCTTTGTAATTTTTTTTTTATTGTTATATCAATTATTTTGAAAGAATAGTTCTAATATATAATGGATTGAGGTTATGATAAATTGCTAATAAGATCTATGGCTTTTTTATTTATTCTATAGATATGACTGATAGATGTGATTATATGCTTAGAATTTCTAATAATAAATT
>JXTB01000099.1:257468-287508 GCA_002914805.1 Parasponia andersonii
TTCCTAGATGCGACAATAAGTGCTATTGCCAATTTCTCTATCTCTGGATATCTTGTTTCGACATCGAGTAGTCTTTTACTTACGTAGTACACTGGTCGCTGTATCTTTTCATATTCTCGAATTAATGTAGCGGTTGTCGCATATTTAGAAACAGCGAGGTATAAATATAATTCTTCCCCCGGATTTGGCTTCGACAAGAGTGGAGAAGAACCCAAGTGTATTTTTAATTCTTGGAACGCCTGCTCGCATTCTCCTGTCCACTCGAACCTCTTCGAACCTTTCAATACTTCAAAGAATAGTTGGCACTTATTCGTCGACCGAGATACAAATCGACTCAATACAGCCACTCTTCCTGCCAGGCTCTATACATTTTTGGGTTTGCGAGGAGATTGCATATCAATCAGCGCTTGTATCTTCTGAGGGTTAGCTTCAATGCCTCGTGATTGACCATAAAACCCAAAAATTTTCTTAATCCTACCCCGAATACACACTTTTGGGGATTCAGCTTCATTTGATACTTTCGGAGAATTTTGAACATCTCATCAAGATGTTTGATGTGATCTTTAGCTTTTTTCGACTTTACCAACATTTCGTCAACATATACCTCCATTGTCTTACCAATTTGTTTTACAAACATCATGTTGACAAGACGTTGGTAGGTTGCTCCTGCATTGATGAGTCCGAAGGGCATCTTTTTGTAACAGTATAATCCTCGATCAGTGATGAACGAGGTATGCTCCTCATCTAGCTTGTACATGGGGATTTGATTGTATCCAAAATATGCGTCCATGAAACTTAAGAGTTCATGCCCCGACGTCGCATCTACAAGCTGGTCGATTCTTGAAAGGAGGAAGTTGTCCTTCGGGTATGCTTTGTTGAGATTGGTGAAATCGATGCACGTTCTCTACTTCCCGTAGGGTTTTTTTACCAAAACCGGGTTAGCAAGCCAATTCGGGTAAAAAGATTCCCTGATAAAACTTTTCTACCTCTTCTTTCAACACGATGTAGTATTCTGGATTCATAGCTCTTCTTTTCTGCCGTACAAGCTTCTTTGTTGGATCTATGTTAAGACGGTGGCATATAATATTCAGATCAAACCCGACCATGTCCGAATGTTGCCATGCGAAGACATCCAAGTTAGATTCCAGAAAGTGATCAATGAAGCTCACACAGGTTCTTGAAGCTTCGCTCTAATCTTTAAAATCTTGGAGGACTGTCAAATGACAAATCCTCCAAGTCTTCAATGGGTCCAATTTTGACCTCTCCATCGATTTCTTGAGGGTCGAGGTCTTCGCTTGTCATTTCGATTGACGTTTCACCTGACGCTTCGACTAATATTTCGCCTGATGTTTCGACTGTCGTTTCGCCTGACGTTTCTCTTTGTAGTTGGACCATCATTGTGCGCGGTATCTCATCCTTTGCTGTGAGCTTTAAAGTGTTGTTATAACAAGTCCTCGAATCATATTGGTTGCCACGCACCTCGCCTACTCCTTATTGAGTCGGGAATTTCATAGCGAGATGGTAGATTGAAGTAATAGCTCGAAGTTCCCTCAGTGTTGGTCTTCCCCGTACAACATTGAATGCAGAAGGGCAATCTACAAACAAGAATTGGATCATTACCGTTGAAACCCTAGGATAGGTTCCAACGTTAACCATTAACTCAATCATGCCTATAGACATTATGCTGTTACCAGTGAATCTGTAGAGTGGAATGACGGCGGGCTTTAGGTCGCTTTTATTCGATCCCATCTTCTTAAAGGCGTCGTAATACAGGATGTCAACAACACTTCCATTATCGACCAATACTCACCATAACTGCATGCTTCCACAGTTGATCTTTATGACCAACACATCATTATGTGGATAATGGACCTCTCTCACGTCTTGTTCCATGAAGGTAATATCCATATCCAGTAATCGCTGAAGCTTTCGTGGTCACTGTTTGAGGTGCATGACGTTAGTCAACAGCTACTGCCGAGCTTCTCGTGCATACCTATCCTGTGCTTTCTTGGAATCTCCACCAACGTGCGGTCCTTCGAAAATAGTTTGCACCTCGTGCTGAATTTCTGGAGGTCGCTGTCGGTTTTCTTCTCGCCTTTCATTATTCTGTTTAGAGTACTGCCGCAGCTGCCCTTCTTTAATTAATCTTTCGATCTTATCTTTCAGGGCAAAGTAGTTATTGGTATCGTGTCCAATGTCATTGTGATACAGAAAAAACTTGTTGGGGTCGCGCCTCGCTCTATTTCTTTTCATCGGTTCCGGTTGACGATACCACTCCTATTGGTTTGTGACCGCATAGATATGATCTATGGGTGCATTCAATTCAGTGTAATTATTGAACCTTATAGGAGCTCTTAGAATCTCCTGTTTTTTCTATTTGGGCTGCTTCTCAGTCGATTGTTCATTACTCTTTTTGTTCGACTTCTTATCATTATTGTTGTTGTTTGTGGTCGCATCTTTGGCAGCATCCTTTCATCCTCCCTTTGTCATCTCATGAAGGTTTTCGCGTGAAGATTCCACCCTTAGATGTCGACCAACTCTTCGATAAAAGTCTTTAAGGGTTCTGCATTCTTACTCTAGTAACTCTTCCCAAAGTTTAGTTTCTGGTCGTACCCCAGCCATCATTAGAGTTAAAACTCCTCCCTCAGGCAGGTTATTGACCTTTGCTAACTCTAAGGTAAAACGATTTAGGTAAGATCGTAGAGTTTCCTCTGAGCTTTGTCAAATAGCAGACAGACTTACCAGTGGAACAGTAAACTTTTTTACGGCCTGGAATTGCCTCAAGAATGTAGTCTAAAGCTGTTACCAGGACAAGATTGAACCAGACTTGAGTCCTCAGAACCACTTCTTCACCGCTCCTGTGAGAGTTATAGTAAAGCATCTACAACGTGCGAGATCATCAACATGATGAAGTTCCATCAGGTCACTGAAGTGATCCATATGGTCTTGTAGATCAGTTTTCCCTCAAAAGTGTTTATGGTGGGAAGTTTAAATCCAGCAGGTAAGGCGGCAACTCGAATCTCCTCGCTGAATGGCGATTGACGATACCCATCAGCGAGCTCATCGTCCTAACCAGCAAGTGCATCTAAAGCAATTCTCAGATTATAAACATCGACGTTCAGAGGGAGAACATTCTCTCTTACTAGTGGTAGGAGTGGCCTCTGATCATTGTCACGATATAAGGCGGGTTGGTTAGGAAGGGTTTGCTGCGACCTTAGGGATTCCAATGAAACAGTATGATGAGATCGGCTTTGGTCACTGTGATGCGATGTGGATCACTCCTGACTACATCGCTGGTCCAGATTTTATCTCAGGTCTGTAGGATTATGTCGAGATTCCTTACTGAACCTTGCAAAGACACTCCTCGATTGACGTTTTTGCTCATTGTCTAGATAATCACGATTGATGGTTGCTCTCCAGAAAGGTTGTCCACGATCATGATTAGTGCTCAAACTTTCAGTTTCAGAGACCAGAGGCAAGTCTACAACCTTGCCTTTTCCCTTGGAGATGCAATCTTCTCGACGCTCCTGCCGGACTTTAGGTTGGTCATGGTTCCCTATCTCCGAGATCTGAATTCCTCTCTCAGCTTGTTGAGCAGGACGTTCTTTGGGACGTTCGTGCTGTGGTGGAGTTAGCATCTGTCCCTCAGCAAGTCGTCGTAGAGAGTCATTAATCTGACTTGTAATTTGCTGAAGGTTCACCAGTGCTTCCTCCATGCAATCCTGTCTCTAGACAATATTTTCTGGTGCAGTCACGGCAGGCTGATCCTGAGCAGGATCTACCTGTGCAACAGTGGTACTTTGAGGATGAATTTGGCTAGTTCTAGTGTTTCTGGTAGTGTTTCTGGTGTTTTCCAAAGAAGCGGAATGAACAAACTTTTCTGCCAGAATAGCCCTCCTTCTAGCACTAATTGTTGACAGAAGTTTTGTTAATAATAAATTTGGAAAAATTACAAAATGTGGCTTGTGTGTGAAATGGTTAATTAATCAAAGCAAACAAAGAGACAAGAATTTTATAGTGGTTTAGCCCTAAAAAAGATGAGCCTACATCCACTATTTTTTACTATTTTCTGGAGAATTACAAGAGCTCAAAATTATAATGTGTTGTCCGAAAAGAAGAAACAAGAGTCTAAAAAGTTCCTAAAAGATCTAAAACATAAAAGATCAAAGATATCCCAAAAAGATTAAAAGATCCCCCACTGAAACATTGAATTCCCTTTATATAGGTGAGAATAGCTCAATGTTTCCCAATTGTGAGAATGGGTAACTGTATAATCGGAAAATACAATTCGAGTAACAATATAATTGGGTAATAACTTAAAAATAAGATGACTGGTCGATCTTTAAAGAGAAACTTTTGTTTCTTTTTCTTTGTAGGTTACCCGTTTGACGAAGCTTAGTCTAGTTTCCTTTTCATTCTGGTCGCACTTAACTCATTTGAAGGAGGTCGCACTAACTTATGCAGTGGAGGTCGTACTTAACTCTTTCGGAGGAGGTCACACTAACTTATGTGGTGGAGGTCACACTGAACTCTTTCGGAGGAGGTCGCACTTAATCTTACTCATGCGATCTGATACGTTCACTTGGGCAACTTTTCCCTTTTTGGTATTGACCAACATATAGGATTTTAGACCGCACAACAGGATGAAATGTGGATCCAATTAGTTGAATTGCAACTAATTACCACTATCACCTCAAAAGAAAAAAAAACCAACTATTAAGTGACAATTTTTTAATCACATAAAAAGTGAAAATCGTGACTAAAAGTAACATTTTATTACAACTAAAAATTTATTGTTTGTTTCTTAAAAAAATTAGCATTTAGTTATCATTATACAATTTCATTAATATATTTTTAGTCAAACTTTTACCTGTAATAATGAACTTAGTTGTGACTAAAAATATATTAGTAGCAACAAATTGTATTTTTTGTTACTAAAATATATTATTCCAGATTTTTCGGTCATAAGATAGTGATATTGACATACTTTTTAGTTGCGAATTTTCACTTTTTCACTTTTAACCAATAAATTCTCTTGTGACTAAAAGTAAAGTTCTACTTCTTTTTGGGGGGAGTATACACAAATTTTTTCACATTAGACACCAAAGACATCAAAAAAAAAAAAAAAACTTTGTTTTGTTAGTGAAAATGGATATATAGTAGAGCTTCACTCATATCTTTGGCTTTTTTGGTATTATTATCATCTCTTATATTGGCTATCCTGATATGTAGACGAAGTAGTTAGTTAAACTATCGATGATAGTAATTGAATTCTAAAATTGTGTGGTGTATTAGGACTTCATAAATCGCTTAAACATTTATTCGTTGATAAATTAAGAACATAATTCTAGATAAAACCAAAGCACCATTTTCATGAATAATATTTCCTTCAGTCAATGTAATATGTATATATATATATATATATATATATTGTTAGAAAGATTGTAAAAAATTAGCAGTTAGTAGTATTTTTAAAATTTATTGTTCTTAAAAATCTATCAATATTTTTTTCAGTTAAATAACTCAGCAGAAAACCCAATTAGGAGCATATTACTCTCATAACGACATATATATTAGAATCTTATATAGAAAATCATCCCTGATATAGACTCTAGATGAACAAGCGTACGACTCAAGCACAATTGATCTTCTAATCTATTTTTGTATATGGTCACGTGGTTTATTAATGATACATCCGAACAGATCAAGTCAGTACCTATAATTAATTTTAAAAAATAAATTGAATTAACTTTCATTTATCTTTATGAGTTCTTTCTCTAAAAAAAACTGAAAGAATTTCAGCATAATTTTTATTATATATAATAGAGGTGTCTAGAGTCTCTTATTTATATAAAATAGGAAGTAAGACACAAATAGGTAAGCCCTAAAGAGTGGCACATGCTACAGTCACTGTGAGTATAGGCGTATGGCCTCTCTTCCGCTGACCAATTATGGTTAGTGATGGTGGTTCCTTTTTCGGGGAAATTTTGTTGTCTGTGACCACTTTCTGTAATATTTCCAATATTACTTTTGTTATTTCAATAATCAATCAAATATTACTTTTTAAGTTTTTCTTTGATTTGTTAATATCCAATAAATGGCTATCTAATTATGTCTAGGTTTATTAAACTAAATCAACAATAGAAATTTCTATCAATCTATTTCTGGAAACTACCATATTCTAAAAAATGAAACCTTTTACATTCACACTTGTTAGTTTACCTAGAAGCTACCAAAACTGAAATGAGGCTCTCATTTTTATTATGCTCCATGCCTAAGTCCAATAACTGGGCCAAACGTATAGTCTCTCTATAGTTTAATGTGATTTGTCTAACTTTAATTTAAATTAGTTTAGTCCAATTATAGTGTGACTATTGATACAAACTAGCATAAGAATCTTATAGGATATATACGATTGACTTCTAAATAATTAAATGAGCTTGTTAATAATTTAATTTCATATTTATTCTACTAAATAATTAGAATTACACTCTAACTGTTCATGGCTACTTTTTAGAGTGACATCTTATGCAACAATGAATCTTTCCTAATTACCTCTTTTATATGGCATCATAAAAAATACCATCATATGTTTTTTGATTCTTACTAATTTTTCTAATGATCATCGATCGATATCTTATTGACTAAATTATTAATTGTTGACATGCTTAGACCTAAGACTTATGATCAAATAATACTAAAATCTATCTAGAGATTTAATTTCACCAAATTATAAACTATTGATTATATTCATATAATTCAACAAATATTTTTTACCAAACAACAAAGAATATTGATCTCAATTAATATCTCACGCATTGTAATTTTTAATAAAACCATACTTGTGAATACATAATTACAATTAATTTAAGGATTAAGAGTAAATCTAATCACTGTCTATAAAATTCTTTTCCATTGATGTTATCAATAAAATTTCATTTATGATCCACTTTGGTATAGGTTCTATTACACCAGCTGACTTAAGTTGATCAAGATAAGCCAAGATTTTCCAAAATCTGCTACAGTTTAAATAAAGTATCAAACCTTATTTATATTATTGTGAACTATAATTGATTAATTATAAATAATTTATATCCATGTCTTATATGAATTTATATCGTAATCATAATAATACATATTTATACAATTAAATAGAAATTTATTCAAATAATATTATGCACAAATAATTATCTAAATAATATTTTATTTTATTAATATGAAATATTTATATAAAACAATTGTTTTTATGAGCTTCTCCCTATAATTCCAACATATGCAGAGCCACCCGACCTCTGTCTACTCTCCCTGTACTAATTTTAGAACAATCAGTTAAACTAAATTAAAATTCTAGTTACTACTTACTATACCCCTTATTATTCCTAAATTATCTCTCACTTCAATTTTTTCTTTTCTTTTTTAACCCATTTTCCTTTTTTTTTTTTTTTAACTCCTTTCCTTATTGTCTCTCGCCTGTAACCAATCCTCTTCTGTGTTGTTTTTTTTTTTTTTTTTTTTTTTCCTTTGCTTCTTTGCTCCTTTCAACCAAAATACCAATTTCTTCATCACATCTTAGGTTTGTTTTAACTTTCCCTCTAAAGTCTTCATTATCATTATTTCAATTTTTTCTTCCCCCCTACTGAGCGTTTGCTTACTTTCCTCAAAGAAACTATATACCCATTAATGTAGATATATATTCTTATCAAAATATCAATATTTGTTCTTAAGTTTATAAACCATCCAATTCGATCAACGCCACCCACAAAAATTTAATTTCCTTACTAAATAAAATAAATCCAAAATTTTCATGTACGGGTGCTCCAATTGTTCAATTATTTTTTATGAGACAAATGAGACCAAATAAATAAGGAGTACATGGACTTCTTAGTTTCCAATGAAAGTGGAAGGCACTAATTTCTGTAATTCATTTTCCCCTTCGATGTATACATATAACACAAATTTGTTATCAGAAAAAGCTGTCATAATATAACACAACGCAATCTTACTACAACTAATGTCACGAGCTAGCAAAACCTCGTCATGCAGTAATATTGGGTGGCGGGTTCGAGCCACACTCCTGCTAACTACTAATCTAACAACAAACCAACGATTATAAAAAGAAAAAAATCAGCAAGTAATAAATTTAATTAACTTTAATGGTGGGCCTAGTAATAACAAGTTGCAAGCTAGCTAGTGGGCTATATATAGGCCGCTTTGTCCATTTCTCCCGCTGCTTCGAAACCCCGATCTCCACCACAACCAACATTTTAGTTCAAACTCATTCGACTGTCAAATTCCATTTCCCTAGCAGTAGTACTATTTGGAGTTTTGTTTTTAGTATTGTGATGTGTCTTATAGTATTGTGATGTGTTGAAGGATGTTTTACTAACAAGTAATTTAGGAAATTGCGGATGTTGTTTGTGTACGAAAAAAGTTGATAAATCAAAGTAAATAAGGAGACAAAAATTTTATAATAGTCCAACCCTACAAAAGATGAGCTTGCATTCACTGTTCTTTACTATTTTATGGAGAATTATAAGAATTTCTTTAAGTCTCAAAGTGAGAATTCTGAGAGAGAGAATACAGAGTGTAGCCCAAAAGTTTTTACATCAACACTGAGCTCCCTTCGCATAAGTAATGGTGGCTCATTGTTTCCCAATTATGAATACGAGTAAGTATGTAATCAGAAATACAATTCGAGTAACAATATAATTGGGTAATAACTTAAATAGAATGATTAGTCGATCTCCATTCAGAAACTTGTTTCTCTTTCTTTGTAGATTACCCGCTTGATGAAGCTTGATCTAGTTTCCTTTTTATACTGGTCGCACTTAACTCATTCGGAGGAGGTCACACTTTGATCAGAAAAATTCTCATGCGATCTGGCGCGTTCAACTTAGTTGCTAACTTTTCCTTTTTGGCATTGACCAATATATAGATTTTAGGCCATACAACAATTGCCCCCCAGCTCTATTAGTTCTTTAAGATAAAATGGGGCTTCCTTCTCTGATAAGTGCGAGCTTCAAAATGCGACATTATAATATAATCTTGAAACCCTTGAAGAGTCGCCAATTCTTAAATCCTATCTTTCTAGAACCACGCGTATTTTTTTCCTGACAGACGCAACCATATGTCACCTTTTCTCAAGAGATTAGCAAAACTCGAAGAGACTTCTCCATTTTTCAAGCAGACGCGATGATAGCAATGACGCCAGCTATTGTTTCAAATCAAGACGTTTCAAATTTCGAAAAAATACTCATTTGATTTCGAAAATTAACTCCCGTATAAATTTTGGCCATTAGATCTGAAAATTAAATGTCTTGATCTACGATTGTGATTTGATGATGCTTGAAATATATATATCAAGAATCCATCCGCCTCTTCTTCAAAACTCGAACCCTATTGCCTCCTCTTCCTCTTTCATTCCTTCTGAAATTTGAAACGTCCATAAGATAGAAATCCTCTTAGTGCCCCTATTCGCTTTTTAGCTCGCACAAATTCATCATCTTCTCTGGCGAAGTCATCACCAAAATCCTTCAAGCAACATCTTGGTTTTTCAGTCTCCAAAAAAATGTTAGCATACATTCTCTCTCTCTTTTATTTAAAGAATTATTATTCTTCGATTTTCATAGGATCAGAGAACCCCACAGAGCTCATTTTTAGAAATAGAAAGATGAACTATAGATCATGAATGACCTGAACATAAACCCATCCCTATATTCAGATGAGATGAAAAATTGGCATATCTCAGAATCTCTCGAATAAATTACTTTTAGATGATTGATAGACGAACCCATAGGAGAAATCTAAGATCTGAAATCTTGACATTCGAAAACCAAAACTAGTCGAGTGACGAATTATTGAAGAGTTGCTCGAACAATTTTTGACGAATCCATAGATTGATTAGAAAAAATTCAATGAACAACTTGTTATCGGTGCAATCCTAGGGTTTGTGGCCCCAAATTGCTCGCATATGGTGAGTATACCTGATGCTCACATAGAACTAAATACATCCCTTGTTTTTTCTTTCAGATATCTAGTAGCGAGGAAATTAGGGAAGGGAATGCGTTCTTAGAGGAATCGTCATTCTTCAATACAAGCATTAGCTCTATTAATCTCGAAGGTTACCTTGAGCCACAACCTGAAGTAGAAATAACCAGGACCAAGCAAAGTAGTCCTCACATAGGCGAACTTCCTCAAGACCAATGGCCTTAGCATATTAGGAATGTCCCTGCATTCGCAAGGGGTTATATCTATAAAGAAGGAAACTGGTCATGTACTGATATAAAGACGAGCTGTACAATAAACAAGCTCGAAAAGATCGTATGCGATTACAAAATCGATGTCCCCCTTCGCCTACCCACAGAGTTCAATCGACCATACACAAATCCTCGTGGAACTGCCTCATTCTCAGATGCAGTTCTTAGATGTGGTGTCCACCTCCCACTTCATCGATATATCAAATCGATCGTCGATTATTATGGAGTTATCTCCTTTCAACTAACCCCAAATACATATAGATACATGGTAGGTTTGTGCATATTATACCATAAATTAGGTCTAGAATCCCTCACACCTGAAGAGTTCGCTTGATTCTACCAAGTGAAGTCGAACCTATCAGATTTTGGCTTCTTCTATGCGAGCAAGTGGTCGAATCAAGCAATAAAAACCATCGATGGAGTCCGTAATAACGTGGCAAAATGGAAAAACCCATTTTTTTCATTTGACTACACAGATAATGGCTTCTTTCAAAACTCTAGTAGGTCACTTTCAACTTATAGCTTACTTTATATAAATATATCAATCTGATCACATTCGTATGTTATCATAGATAACAAGGAGCATCCAGGACTCTCCAAAGAGTAGCTCGCAAGAGTGTACAAAATAAACGATCTTCCGATTGAAGAATTTGAGTGGAAGAAGTTTGGGAAAACCAAAAACCTAGTCGCTTGCGGACTGTTCCTAAAGGGAGCCACTCTTCCATATTCTGCCAACCATCCAATAGAACCCTCGAGCTTGAAAAAGAAGCAGAGGAAACAAAAAGAAGCGGGTGCATCATCTTCTAAACCCAGAAAATAAAAAGCACTTACCTCTCCTACTGTCTCAGAACCACCATCTCTAGAAGCTCTAACACCTCCAATTTCTTAGCAGTAAGAAGGTAATTTTTTTTATTATTCCTTCACTTTGTCACATTACATACCTCGCATGCTAACTAATTATATTTGTACAGAAGTAACAATTGGCAGCAGACTGCGAGCACCCCCTTCAACACTGGGGTTAATAGCAAAATCCAAGACACCAGACAACACACCTCCCCTCTCGACGAAAGGGAAAGAGAAGGTCGACACCTCAAAAAAGCAGAAAGTCACCTTCGAGGATGTCCCTATAAGCTCACCACCTCCTTAGCCTACTAAAATTGCGAGCTAGCCTGAGCCATCCAAGGAAATAGCCACTTCTTCTGGGGGACCGAGCCAAGCCGACAAGGACGAGGAGCTTTTCGCACTCCTTCGCCAATTGCCAGAAAAAGCTGGCTTGAGCACAGCCTTCATTGACCATTTTACTTCTGAGGATGGTTGGAAGAGGATGAAGCAACGACCAGCCAAGGTCGCTTTCAGTCCTACAATGAGGATGTTGGCAAATGTAAGCATTTTCTTTCTTCACTCTTTGGCACACTTTTCTTGTACTGATGTGTGTTATATTTTCAGACTGCTGTAGCTGCTGTTTTGATGTATGACCTAATCCTTGAATACGTGGAGAAGGGCGAAAAGATCGAAGAAACGTGTGTTATATTTTCAGACTACTGTAGCTTTTCTTGTATTCGAAGACTTGAAGAAGATTTGCGAGGAAGAGAGAAATTCCCTCGAGTCAGAGAAGCAGCAGCTGCGCGAGGATCTGGCCAAGGAAAAGCTTGAAAAGGAGAAGCTCATGGAAAAAATCAAAGAACTTGAGAAAAACATATCCGAGCATCTAGATGTTCTGAAAAAGGCAATAGTAGAGGCAGCTCGCAAAGCTGTAGAAGAGTTCAGGGCCACTGAAGACAAGGAGTTCAAAGAAAAGGCTAGTGACATCGCCTCGTCAACCATAATATACAATATCTTCTGTGAGCATCCGGATTTTGACTTTTCCATCCTTAGTGAAGATGTAGTCAAGCTTGTCTAGAGTTAGAAGGAAACAGAAGCTGCAACAAAAACTACAAATGGTGGAATAAGCACATCTACATAATTAAAATACATTGCATTGTAATATAAAGATGCATAATTTAACTAAGTAGTCAATCACTAGGTGACTGATCAGTATGCTATTGCGATTCGAATCTAACTAATTTAAAATAGGTTTTAAGTGTTAAGATAGATTAGGTCGCTTAAGAAAACAGCAAGTATGAGTGATGCAAACTCAATACTATTTTTCAGAAGTTCCATGATATAAAAGAATATAGCAATATATCACTTCGAACAATGAATGTTTTGCTTAGTTACTTTGTTGTTCAAGGAGGGAAATTGCGTAATACGATATGCTATGGTATGAAGCGAGGCGAAAATCTTAAGATTTTAAGAAATTTTAAAAATTCAGCGATCTAAAATTCTAGCCCCTCTAAATGAATGTTTGTATAGTCCCTTAAGAAGCAAGTAGGAGATAACATTCTGATCCCACTGCCCCCTGAGTTTTATAGTTTCAAAGACTACCATAAAACTATAAAAGATGAACCAAATAAAATTGAAGTAATAATCGAAGAAATGACATCTTTATTGATGAATGATGACGAATGACAAGATGCCCCCCAGGTCGTTGAAAATGAAGATATACATGAAGATTTACTGATAATAGAGATGAAGTTATTCTGCATTCTAAGCATGCTCGATTTTTTGTCCACCAGTGCGAACTAGATTGTATGTCCCAAGTCGAATGACGGTGTCAATAACATATGGTCTTTCCTAAGAGGGTCCAAATACACCAGTACCGTACTCTTTATTATTAGGTAGAACTTGTCGAGGAACAAGATCACCAACTTCAAATTCCCTGTTTTGACTTTAGAATTATAATATAGAGTAATGCACTATTGATATGATACGATCCAAAGTTGAGACTGTTCGCATATTTCTTCCAAAAGATTGAGCTCAATCCTCATCAGTGCATTATTCTGATCTTGCTCATAAGTAGATCGTCGTAGAGAGCTCACACCAATTTCTACAGGCACCATTGCTTCGTATCTATAAGCTAAAGAGAATGGACTCTCTCCAGTAGTAGTTCGTTGAGTGGTGCGATAAGCCCATAATACTTCAGGAAGCACTTCTGGCCAAGCTCTTTTGTGCTTTTCCAGCTTTGTCTTTAGGTTCTGTTCAAATATCTTGTTTATAACTTCAACCTATCCATTGGCTTTTTGATGAATAATAGTGGAGAAGTTCTTCTTAATGCCTAAATTGTTGCAGAACTTATGGAATTCATCGTATTATTTTTCATTATCAGAAATTATAGTATGTGGTATACTATAATGGAAGATTATAGATTTATAAACAAAATCTATCATCTTTTTTGCGGAAATGGTACTCAAGGCTTCAGTTTCTATCCACTTGATGAAGTAATCGACTGCGACCACTGCATACTTCAATCCACCTTGCAGATGGAAGCATTCCGATAATATCAATTTCCCATACTGCAAATGGCCATGGACTAGTCATTGGAGTTAGAGGAACATGTGGCATTCTAGGAATAGTTGCAAATCGTTGACATTAGTCACACCTTTTAGCAAATTCTATTGTATCCTTCTTCATAGTTGGCCAAAAATACCCTTATCTGAGAACCTTGTTTGCAAGTGCCTGCCCCCCTGAATGATTTTCGCATATTCCTTCATGAATTTCTCTCATAATGTAGTGTTTTTTTCTTCATCAACATAAAATAATAACAGCGAGTTAAAACTTCTTTGATAAAGCTTCCCATCATAGATGATATAGTGAGCTGTCTTCATTCAAAGTCGCTTTGCATCTTCTTTACTTTCGGGAAGATCGCCATTTTATAGATACTTTATAATAGGATCCATCCAGGATGGTTTTTTGTCAACTAGCATGGTCACTTGGGTCTCTATTTTGATACTTGGTTTCGCAAGAAATTCAACAGGAACCATCTTTAATAATTCTGCATCTTTCGTTGAAGCGAGCTTAGCTAGAGCATCTGCCCAAGTATTCTTAATGCGAGGAAGAAGTTGAATACTATAAGCAGTAAATGTCGAGAACAGTCATTGTACCTCGTGTAAATAGGCCATCATTCTTCCTCTTCTTGCTTGATAATCGCCGATCACTTGACAAACGACCAACTGGGAATCACTGTATACCTTAATCATCTTGACCTTTATTTCTTGTGCGAGCTTTAGCCTAGCTATCGATGCTTCATATTTTGCCTCATTATTCGAAGCTGGAAATTCGAAGCGAAGTGCACTATGAATATTATATCATTCAGGACTGATTAGTACTAAGCCCACACCGGCTCCATTCTCTTTTGACGATCCATCAACATAAGGTTCCCATTATCTTGATAAATCTATAGTAGGTTTTTCGATCACTTCTGTGGGAAGATTGACATCATACATGAACTCTATAATAAAATCTGTGAGAGCTTGACCTTTACTCGTAGTGCGAGGTTAAAAATTTATGTCAAATTGACTCAACTCAACGGCCCAATTAAGTAGTCGTCCTAAAGCCTCAGGTTTTTGTAGAATCTATTTTAATGGAAAATTCATGAAAACTTCGATAGAATGTGCATGAAAATAAGGTCAAAGCTTCATGGATTCGACGATGAGTGCTAATTCCAACTTCTCTATCTCTAGATATCTTATTTCGGCATCAAGTAATCTTTTACTTACGTAATATACAGGTCGCTATATATTTTCTTCTTCTCAAATTAACGTAACACTTATCGCATATTTGGAAACAGCGAGATACAAGTATAACTCTTCCTCCAGGTTTGGCTTCGACAAGAGTGGAGGAGAACCCAAGTATGTTTTTAATTCTTGGAATGCCTATTCGTATTCTTCCATCCACTAGAACCTCTTCGAACACTTTAATACTTCGAAGAATGGTTGGCATTTATCAGTTAACCTGGATACAAATCGACTCAGTGCAGCCACTCTTCCCGCCAGGCTCTGCACATCTTTGGGTTTGCAAAGGGATTACATATCAATTAGTACTTGCATCTTTTGAGGGTTAGCTTCGATGCCTCGCTGATTGACCATGAACCCCAGGAATATTCCAGATCCTACTCCGAATACGCACTTCTGGAGGTTCAGCTTCATCTGATATTTCCGAAGAATTTTGATCTCATCAAGGTACTTGGCATGATCTTCAGCTTTCTTCGACTTTACCAACATGTCATCAATATATACCTCCATTGTCTTGCCAATTTGCTTTGCAAACATCATATTGACAAGATGCTGATAAGTCGCTCCTGTGTTGATGAGTCCAAAGGGCATCTTCTTTTAACAGTAAAATCCTCGATCAGTGATGAACGAGGCATGCTCCTCATCTAGCTCATACATGAGGATTTGATTGTATCCGGAATATGCGTCCATAAAGCTTAAGAGTTCATACCCTGAAGTTGTATCTACAAGTTAGTTAATTCTTGGAAGGGGAAAATTGTCCTTCGGGCATGCTTTGTTAAAGTCGGTGAAATCGATGCAAGTTCTCCACTTCCTGTTGGGATTCTTTACCAAAATTGGGTTTGCAAGTCAGTTTAGGTAAAAAGATTCCCTGATGAATCCAATTTCGAGCAACTTCTCTAACTCCTCTTTCAATGCGAAATAGCATTATGGATTCATGGCTCTTCTTTTCTGTCGTACAAGCTTCTTTATTGTATCTATATTAAGGCGATGATAAATGATACTCGGATCAATTCCCACCATATCCGAATGTCACCATGCTAAGATATCCAAATTTGATTTCAAAAAAGCAACCAATGAAGCTCGCATGGTTTCTAGAAGCTTCGCTCCAATTTTTAGAACCTTCGAAGACCCGTCAATCGACAAATCTTCCAAGTCTTCTATAGGTCCAGTCTTGACTTTTCCATCGATTTTTCGAGGGTCAAAGTCTTCGATTGACGTTTCGCTTAATGCTTCACTTGACGCTTCACCTTGTAGCTGGACCATCATTGTGCGAGGTGCCACATCTTTTGCTGCAAGCTTTAACGAATTATTATAACAAGTCCATGCATCATATTGGATGCCTCGCACTTCACTTACTCCATGTTGAGTCGGAAACTTCATAGCGAGGTGGTAGATTGAAATGACCGCTCGAAGTTCCCTTAGTATTGGTCTTCCTAGTATGGCATTGAATACAAAGGGGCAATCTACAACCAAGAATTGAGTCATTACTGTTGAAACCCTAGGATAAGTTCCAACATTGACCATTAACTCAATCATACCGCTAGGCATTATGCTGTTACCAGTAAATCTGTAAAGTGTAGTGAAAGTGGACTTTAGGTCGCTTTTAATCAACCTCATTTTCTTGAAGGCGTCATAGTACAGGATGTCGACAGTACTTCCATTATCGACCAATACTCGCCATAACTGCGTGCTTCCATAGTTGATCTTTATAATCAATGCATCATTATGCAGGTAATGAACCTCCCTCGTATCCTACTCCATGAAGGTAATATCCATATCCGGTACCCGTTGAAGCTTTTGCAGTCGCTACTTAAGATGCATGACATTGGTCAATGACTGCTGTCGAGCTTCTTATGCATACCTATCTTGCGCCCTCTTCGAATCTCTACCAATATGCGGTCCTCCAAAAATAGTTCGCACTTCGCGTTGAATTCCTATAGGTCACTGTTGGTTTTATTTTTTCCTTTCATTGTTCTACCTGGTGTACTGACGCAGCTACCCTTCTTTACTGAATCTTTCAATTTCATCCCTCAAGGTATAACAGTTATTGGTATCGTGTCTAATGTCATTATGATACCGGCAGAACTTGTTGGGACCACGCCTCGCTCTATCCCATTTTATCGGTTCCAGTTGATGATATCGCTCCTACTAGTTTGTAACCGCATAGATATAATCTATGGATACATTTAGTTTAGTATAGTTGTTGAATCTCATGGGAGCTCTTGGAATCTCCTGCTTTTTCTGTTTGGGCTGCTTCTTAGTTGACTGTTCGTTGCTTCTTTTGTTTGACTTCTAGTTATTATTATTGTTGATTGTGGTCACATCTTTAGCAACATCTTTTCCTCCTTCCTTTTTTGTCTTATGAAGATTTTCGCGTGAAGATTCCACCCTCAGATACTGACCAACTCTTTGATAGAAGTCTTTAAGGGTTCTGCATTCTCACTCAAGTAACTCTTCCTAGAGTTTAGTCTCTAGTCACACCCTAGCCATCATTAGAGTTAAAAATTTCTCTTCAGGTGGGTTGTTGACCTTTCCCAACTCTGAGATAAAGCGGTTGAGGTAAGATCGTAGAGTTTCCTCTAGACCTTGCCGAATAGCAAACAGACTGACAAGTGGAATAGTAAAATTCTTCGCCGCCTAGAATTGCCTTAAGAACACAGTTTGAAGTTATTGCCAGGACGAGATTGAACCAGACTTAAGTCCTCGGAACTACTTCTTCGCTGCTCCTATGAGAGTTACGAAAAAAAATTTGCAACGTGCGAGATCATCGACACGATGGAGTTCCATCAGGTCGCTGAAGTGATCCATATGATCATGTGGATCATTTTTCCCATCAAAAGTGTTTGAATCTAGCAGGTAAGGCAGTAGCTCGAACTTCCTCGTTGAATCGCGATTGACGATACCCATCAACGAGCTCATTATCCCAGCTAGCAAGTACATCTAATGCGATCCTCAAATTATGAATATCGACGTTTAGAGGGAGAGCATTATCTCTTATTAGTGGCAAGGGTGGCCTTTGGTCGTTATCACAATATAAGGCGGGTTGGTCAGGCAGGGTCTGCTGCGATCTTTGTGAGGATTCCAATGTAATAGTGTGACAAGATCGACTTCAGTCGTTATGATGCGATGTGGATCAGTCATGACTACGTCGTTGTTCTAGGTGTTGTCTCAAGTCTGTAGGATTCTGTCTCGACTCCCTACTAATCCTTTCAAAGACGCTCCTCGATTGACGTTTTTGCTTGTTGTTTAGATAATCACAATTGATGGTTGCTCTCCGAGAAGGATGTCCATGATCATGATCAGTGCTTAAACTCTCAGTACCAGATTCCAGAGGTAAGTCTGGAACCTTGCCTTTTCCCTTGGAGGTGCGATCTCCATGACGCTCCTGTTGGGCTCTGTGCTGGTCGTTCCTCTCTCAGGTAGTTGAGCAGGACATTCTCTGGGACGTTCGTGCTGTGGTAGAGTCACCATCTGTCCCTCAGCAAGTCATCGTAGAGAAACATTAATCTGATTAGTGATTTGCTGAAGGTTCACCAGTGCCTCCTCCATGCGATCTTGTCTCTGGACAATATTTTCTGGTGCGGTCACGGAAGGCTGATCCTGAGTAGGATTTACCTGTGCAGCAGCAGTGCTTTGGGATTGGTTTTGGCTAGTTCCAGCATTTCTGGTAGTGTTTCTGGTGTTTGCTATTGTTGAAGAAGCGAAATTGACAAACTTTTTGCTGGAATAGCTCTCCTTCTAGCGCCAATTGTTGACTGAGGTTTTGCCAACAAGTAATTTAGGAAATTTCCAGATATGGTTTGTGTGTAAAAAGAATTGATAAATAAAAGCAAATAAGGAGATAAGAATTTTATANGCTCTGTGCTGGTCGTTCCTCTCTCAGGTAGTTGAGCAGGACATTCTCTGGGACGTTCGTGCTGTGGTAGAGTCACCATCTGTCCCTCAGCAAGTCATCGTAGAGAAACATTAATCTGATTAGTGATTTGCTGAAGGTTCACCAGTGCCTGCTCCATGCGATCTTGTCTCTGGACAATATTTTCTGGTGCGGTCACGGAAGGCTGATCCTGAGTAGGATTTACCTGTGCAGCAGCAGTGCTTTGGGATTGGTTTTGGCTAGTTCCAGCATTTCTGGTAGTGTTTCTGGTGTTTGCTATTGTTGAAGAAGCGAAATTGACAAACTTTTTGCTGGAATAGCCCTCCTTCTAGCGCTAATTGTTGACTGAGGTTTTGCCAACAAGTAATTTAGGAAATTTCCAGATATGGTTTGTGTGTAAAAAGAATTGATAAATAAAAGCAAATAAGGAGATAAGAATTTTATAATGGTTTGGCCCCAAACAAGAAGAGCCTACGTCCACTGTTCTTCACTTTTTTTCTAGAGAATTAGGAGAGTTTCTTTAAGTCTTAAGGTAAGAATCCCGAGAGAGAGAATACATAGTGTAGCCCAGAAGTTTTTACATTAACACTGAGCTCCCTTCATATAGGTGAGAGTGGCTTATTATTTCCCAATTATGAAAATGGGTAAGTGTGTAATCAGAAAATACAATTCGAATAATAATATAATTGGATAATAACTTAAATAGATGATTGATCGATCTCCATATAGAAACTTGTATTCCTTTTTTTGTAGATTACCCGCTTAATGAAGCTTGATCTAGTTTTCTTTTCATACTGATCTACTTAACTCATTCAGAGTAGGTCGCACTTTAATCAAAAAAATTCTCATATAACCTGACGTGTTCAATTTGGTCGCTAACTTTTCCTTTTTAGCATTAACCAACATATAGATTTTAAACAGCAGATGTTACCAATCTACCATCATAATAGTACAGGACCCACTTAACTAAACGATTACAAGAAGAAAAAAGACTACTTTTTTTAAAATATATATATATTTTTATTTTACATGGACCATGCAAAATCTTCTGCCGACATTGACCTTACCCGCTATATATATATATGTGAAATGTCTTAATTATTTTTGGAAAGTAATCCAAATCATCCCTATAACTTGAACTCTAGTTCAAATTGAGGACTGAGAAACAAGAAACGAAGAAAAGATATTAAAATACAGGACATTAGTACGTATGTATAACGCTAGTACATTAAATATATATATATATATAGTTGAGGGCATATATAAATTTTGATGTACTAGGAAATATATATATATACTTGCATATGTAATTGTGAATACCACGTGAATTCCGAGTGCATGTAAATTATAAAAGCGGTCCCGTTGATATGCTTGAATGCTTATTAGGGTTCATTTTCTTAATTTAAAATCCAGATGGCGATGGAATAGCCACAAATTAATGTACTGTTAGCTGTATATATATATATATATATATATATATGTATAAATTCCTTTTATTTTTTCGGGTATTAACACGCATCCTTATAATTATGGAGTGAAGTTGGATATTAAATGTGGCGAACAGGTAGTAGTTGAGTCCAATTTAATGCGAAGAGAAAAACATAATATTGCTCTCCTATAAATACCCCTTGTGTATAGTTGTCTCAACATTATACGAGCTTGCTAGCTAGTTCTCAATACATCTCAAAAGAAAAAAATATCCAAAAAGAAAGGATGGCTCGTGGGGCTTTGAAAATCGCATTGTTATCGCTTTTGTTTTTTAACGTTGTTGTGGTGAGTGTGGTTGGGAGGAATGTGGCTAGTTCTGAGAAGAAAGATGAGGAGGAAGAGAAGACCTTCTTAGGTCACGGGAAGGGAGATGGCTTTGGTGGCGGCATTGGTGGCGGTGCTGGTGGAGGATTTGGCGGTGGTTTTGGCAAGGGTGGCGGAGGTGGTGGCGGATTCGGAAAAGGTGGCGGAGGCGGTGGAGGCTTCGGAAAGGGCGGCGGAGGTGGTGGCGGCTTCGGCAAGGGTGGCGGAGGTGGNGGTGGCGGCTTCGGCAAGGGAGGTGGAGGAGGTGGCGGCTTCGGCAAGGGTGGTGGAGGAGGCGGCGGCTTCGGAAAGGGTGGTGGAGGAGGTGGCGGCTTCGGAAAGGGAGGTGGAGGTGGCATAGGAGGAGGACACGGGAAAGGCGGAGGCGGAGGTTTTGGAAAGGGTGGTAGCTTTGGTGGAGGCGTAGGGAAAGGCGGTGGTTTCGGAGGGGGAGGACATGGTGGTGGATTCGGCGGCGGCGGTGGATTTGGTGGTGGAGGTGGCGGAGGACACCCTTAAGCTTCTCGTGGAGTAGTAGCCAGTTTGCATGCAAATTAATAGATCGAGTATCATCATGAGCACATGCATTTCTATCGAAGCGTAATAGTTAATACGATATGCTTGCATTTTGTACTATATAATCTACGTCAAGTCCGCTCCGTACGATGAAGTTCCTGTATTTCGTTAATAACTATACTTATTGGAGCGCGGAGAACGTCCTGTTAAGTACTGTCTATAAGCATTAATGAATATTTACTTTCCTTAATTAATTACCGCTACTTCTCCGTATACTTTTGAGGATCTGTTTACAACTAATATAGAATTGCAAATTATTTTTTATTTTAGTTCAATTATTGCGTGGACTGGATGTGTTTATGTACTGTCAACAAAATTCTGCTCCTCCTAACTGAAAAGTGGTTTAACTGCAAAGGAAAAACATATGCGGAAACGAGACAATATTATGATAGCAGGGGATCAGTCGTTGCACGCTTTTTTAAGAGCCGATCAAATCAAACTCACATAAAGAAAATATTGGGATAGCAGTAAATTATAATGTGTTGGCTTTTTCTTTACTAAACCATTTTGTAATTTGATTTGTTTCTTGATTGGGTATAAATATTTCGTAGATAATTTACAAGGAATAGTCACAAAACATTCTAGATCAAGATAATTAGTTCGAAACAGAGATGACCATGAGCTATAAGAAGATTTCAAAATATAACAAGATTATGCTTGAAGGTTAAGTTAATATTGCCAAATATAACAAGATTATATATTTGAAGATTAATTTAACATTGATAACTTAAAATTGATTATTGCGAGATTTGAAGACTCAAAATGAGATGAAACTCTAACTCGAGGTAATGATAAGTGGTGGTTGAGTGTGTGCCAGATTTAAGATACTTTAAGTTTGGAATTAGACAAACTTTTGGATTGAAATTAACCTTTATCATTGTCAGATTTTGAGACTCCAAAGTCCAAGACAGGAAGAAAGTCTAAACTCTAAGGCTATAGTGGAATTTGGACTTTTAAGGAAAAGAACATTCTAAAAAAAAATAGAGAAAATATTTTTGGAAAAAGTAAGAGTTGCATTTGATGCCGTTTCTGAATAAATAGAATTTTGACAAATAGTCCCTGACAAAAAAAGAATTTTAAAAATAAACTGGGAAAGATAAAACTTTCAAAATAAAATTTCATAAAATTTTAGGAAAATACTTTTCTATTTTTTTTTTAATTTTTTCATCACAATTGTTTTTCCATAGCAAAACCTAAGTTTCTAAACAAAGGCTAAAGGAGTAAGGATATTTAAATGCTCTTTAGAATCCTTGACTTACGATAGTTTGGATTTTAGTTTGATTTGAATAAGGTATTAAAAAAATGAAGAAAAGGTGATAAATTCAAGGGCCAATAAATATGTAATGAGACTTCAACAGATAAAGACACGTGCGATCTCACGTTTAATTTTTTTTACGGGGGCACTTTATCAATTATGAACCTTCTTTAATACACGCGGAAAAAAAAATGACAATCTATAGACCATTTTCAAGACAAGGACTTTTATTACTATATTATGTAATAAAAGTTTCAAAGTTCCAAAATTACTTAAGCTGAAAAAGTTACATAAAATAGTGCTAGAAAGATGGCCAATCGTATTCGACTGCGGTCGAATCAATGTTTGATCCAGTCAAATGCTGCTAAATTTTTTTCAATAGATGATTTTAACTTTTAACTTTAGTCGAATTATTCAATTATGTTCGAACATTGGTTTGACCCTAGTCGGAAATTTTTGACTGGGGTCAAACTATTTTGGCCAGGCAAAAATCAATTAGAAAAATTGGGGTGACAAAACAAATTCGACTATAGTCGAAATTTTTTGACCTAATCAAGTGGAGGCGTTGCCGGAGTCGAGACTAGTAATGGACAGCCATATGAAAATTCTTTGTAGAAACAACTTATTTCCCTTTCTATTTGGGCGGATTTTTATGTGTGGGCTTCATTTGGTTTTTATTTGGGTTTAATTTGATTTATGTTATACGTATTGATTTGGGTTTTGATTTATGTTTGATGGAGGAGAAAGGTGACTTGGGATTGGATTTCTCAATTTTTTTTTTCATTTATTCTTTTTTATTTTAATTATTTTTAAAGTTTGGCGACAAAGATATAGTATCTAATGGGTTATTTCAATTGTTAAATACGAGGCAAAATCGTCTTTTTATAGTATAAATTGGAAAATTATAAATGTTTAAAATTATAAAAATAGCGTAATCGAGGGTATTTTATTGTAATTAGTTTAAAACTAACTGGGGTAAACTTGTACAATTCACTCCCGAAAATTCCATTTCCGTGAAGGGCTCAAAACTTCACGTATTATGCTCATCTAGGTTATATATAAAATAGGGTCTTATAATAGCAAAATGACCGAATTTATGCCACTTGTAAAATGTTACGAATCTAGTATAAAAATTTATATATTTAGTACAGAAACAAAAACTGACATATAAGCATATATGTATCAAGTGTAAAAGTACATGACATATAAGCATATATGTATCAAGTGTAAAAGTACATGTACTTGGTCATTTAGCTATAGAAGGAGGGAAAAAAAAAAGACATTTATTAAAATTAAGTGAAAAAATGGACATCTATCAAAATTTCTCTATAAAATATATATATTGTTTTAATCTTTTGAAATTTAATTAAAAATAATTAAATAATTCAAAGTAATGTCTAAGTTATGTGATAATATTATATTAAACTATCAAATAAGATAATTTCAAAATTCATTTGCATAAACAAATTATAAAAAAATAACTTATTTTTAGGCCGATTTCTTAGTGAATGTCCATATTTTAAATGTTGCATAAAATGACCAATATATTAGTGGATATACCAATTGTAACATATCTGGTATTTAAGTAGATAACTGAGTGTAAAAATAAATATAATTAGATATTTATCTACGAAAAAAATTAATATTTATTAAAACGACGTGTAAACAAAAAAAGACAACAACTCTAATTCGCCGAAAGTAATCATAATTTTCTGGGCCAGGATATGGTACACTGGCGTGGACCTATTCCACCTCTTTACATTAGGCTACATAAACAAAAAATGGGTTTCTTATAAAAATCCATTTCCCTAGTCCAAAATATTGAAAAATATCATATGGGCTAAATTAAAAAAAAAATCATGGATTTATTTTGAAAATACCATTTTTAAAAGTCCCAAAAAATATTTTTAGAAAAATGTTATTTTTCTTCAAGATATATATTTTTAAAGATACTTAACATAATCAGTCGAGTTATTTGAGGTAACTGACCTTATTACTTCGAATAAGTTGATTAGTTATCTTAAGTACTTATGAATTGGTAGAAGATGGTACTTCTAAAAATATTTTTAAAAACGATATTTTTCTAAATGTATCCATGATTTTTTAAAAGAAAATTAAAATCTGGGATTTTCTATTTCAAAATTTATCTATTATTAAACATCTTGAACCATTGACTGGTGATGTGTTTACGGCATGATCTGTCGACTGTCAAATTTGATGAAGCAATTTTCCAAGTTTTAAGAGGATGGAATCATAAGTTTCAAAAGTAGGAAAAATATGAAATTTCATGAAATACATCATCATTAAATCACTTTGATCTTTGTACAAATCAATGTGAACTAAAAATTTAGAAAATAATTCATTTATAAAGTGTTGTGAATCAGTTATTAGATGTATATACTGAAATTACAAAGGTTGTTAAATAATATACACCAATTGAAAAAATGCTCCTACTCAAATTGAATGTCACTATAGGACAATCAAATGAGTCTATAGTATGGAAAAAGTGCAATAACTCTATCGATTCCAAAGATAAAAATCCAAGAAAAAGAAATGAGTGCTAAATAAGCAACTTAGCACTACTAAGGTCATTGATACTCTCGAAAGAGACTATGACTCAAGGAAAAATAGTAGACATAATAGAGCAAATAGTTTTAGAAAAGGGTTATTATTGAAAAAACCTTGAGTTTTTTAATTTTAGTGAAAAAAAATCCTAGGTTTTTGATTATATAAAAAAAATCTTGTCTTTATTTAATTTTAGCAACCAAAAAAACCTTGAATTTTTAGTTATATCAAATAAAACTTTTGGATTATAAAATCAAATCAAATTAGCTGGCAAAATTTGTCAAATAACTTATTTATCCTTAATGTATATTGTCCTGCGATACTATTTACATTGACAAGCACCTTTTGTATTTTTTTTATAAACCTTGACAAAACGAGGGAAATTAAAATAAAAAACAAAGAAGAAAAAGAGACACTTAGATAGAGGGAGACATGCACTCTAATTGGGCAATAACTATGCTATTCTATATTGAAAATATTAACTTTTTTAGTTAAAATAAATTTTTAAAAATAGTTTATGAGTATAAAATACTTAAAAAATAAAGTTATTTCTTATTCACATTATATATTCGTTGATCAAATATCAATTTTCGGTTCCATTTGATTGGATTTCAAAATTCTAAGATTTTATTTGATATATTCAAAAACCTAAGGTTTTAATTTCTAGAATTAAAAAAAATCAATATTTTATTTGATATAACAAAAAATTTAAGAGTTTTTGTTTTTGCTAAAGTAAAAGGAAAAACTAATGTTCTGCTTTTTTTATGACAACCCCTTTAGAAAATGATAAAGTACTTGAAAATATTGAAATCTCTATTTGTTATGTTACCTTTGGAAAAAGGTGGAACCAAAATAATGTTATTATTGATAATATATTTTCATATGCATTATCTCATGATATCATAGAAGAAAGCAAAGATCTTGAACTTAAATCGGTTATAAAATGTGTACTTAGATATGATTAGCCGAAATAGAAAGATGCTATACAAGTAGAACTATGTTCATTCCTAAAACTTGAAGTATTTAGACATATAGTTTAAACACCTAACTAAAAACATAAAATACGTCGGTTACAACTTGGTATTCATACAAAAACATGACGAAAGAAATGAAATCAAAATATATAAAGCACGACTTGTAGCACAAGGTTTCTCACAAAGAACTGTAATTTATTATGAAGAAAAATATTTTCCTATGGTAGATGCAATTACACTTAGATTCGTTATTAACTATATAGTCTTTGAAGGACTTCGTATACTTTTCGTGGATGTAGTAATTGTATATTTATATGGATCACTTGATAGTGATATCTACATAAAATTCTCCAAAGGAATAAAAATTCCCAAAGCATGTAACTCTAAACCTCAAAGTATATATTCAATCAAACTTTAAAGGTCTTTGTACAGATTAAAACAATCTAAATACAGGTGGTACAACTGTCTCATCATTCATTATTGAAAGAAGGATATACAACTAATCCTACTTGCTAATATGTTTTTAGAAAGAAGTCAAATATTTGTTTTGTAGTTGTGATAGTTTATGTTGATGACTCAGATACTATAAGGACTCTTGAAGTGCTTAGTAAGAGGGTTACCTATTTGAAAACAGAATTTAAGATGAAATATGATAGAAGAAAAAATTTTGTTTAGGCCTACAAATTGAGCATTTATTGGATGGAATTCTTATCCATCAATCAACTTATACAATGGAAGTGTTAAAATGATTCAAAATGAACAAATCTCATCCATTGAGTGCTCTAATAGTTATTCAATCTGTTGATGTAAAAAAAAGCCTTTTTCGTAGTGGAGAAGACACTAAAAATATTCTTGGCCCTGAAGTAGTATATCTTAGTAAAATAGGTTGTCTAATGTATCTTACTAATATCACACAGTTTGATATTGTTTTCCTGTTAATTTATTATTAAGATTCAGTACTCGACATCTTCGTGGAATAATAAATTTGGGTTTATTTTATTCAAAACACTCAAAATTTGAATTAGTATGTTATACACTCACTGGATATTTATCTGATCCATGTAAAAGACGATGACAAACATGGTATATTTTCACATTCGACAGTACTGCTATATAATGGCATTCTACGAAGTAAACACAAACTACTACTTTTTTAAACTATGTAGAAATACTTGCATTATATAAGGTAAACCAAGAATGTGTGTGGTTAATATCTTTAATTCAGCATATTGAGTGAACCTATCATATCATTCATTGATCAAGAGAAGTCCAAAAATTTTATATGAAAATAATGCAGCATGCATTGTTTAAGTTAAGGGAGGCTATATCAAAGGAGATAAAACTAAAGAGATTTCACCAAAATTCTTCTTCACTTACAACCTTTAGAAGAAAGGTGAAATATATGCTCATCAAATTTGTTTAATGATAACATAGCTGATTTATTCAGTAAGGCACTTCCTTCAACTACTTTTGAGAAGTTGGTACATAAGATTGGGATGTGTCAACTCAACCATTGATGTTAAACTGGATGGAAGTCAATCTTGTTGCACTATTTTCCCTTTTATCTAAGTTTTGTTCCACCAAGTTTATATTCAATCATGTTATATACGAGAATGACGTATTCTTTTTCCTTCACTAAGAATTTTTTTGTCCAACTAAATTTTAACCTAGCAAGGATTTAATGAGGCATACTTTATTGTAATAGACTTTCAAAGCAGAGTGTTATAAATATAATAGTGTGAATGTCATTTGGGATTAACAATTAATTCTGTGATTATAGATATATCAATCTTTGATTAATTATTTGATTGATTCTATCAATCCTAAATTGAATGATAAACTGATTCCCTTATTCATGTGGTGTGATTTATTTTCTTTTATAATTTGTATCTCAAAACTATAAATAGGGGCCTTTGTACTAAGGCACAGCAAGAAAAAAAAATCTTATTCCTTATTTCTTTAGTTCTTTATGTGCTTTTCTATATTTATAAACAATATAGTTGTACTCCTTTGTTCATAATAATAGATATCTTTTGTCTTTAATTTCCTTATTTACTTTTTATTATATTACATTTAAGGGGAGGAAACTAAAAGATGACAAAAGTAAAATTTATTTAATTAACAATAAGTTAATGAGTGTTATTCTTCTTCATCATATGTAAGGATGACAATTATACCTGCCAATCCATTTATTTGTGAGTACCCGACCCTAATGGGGTAGGTAATACCCAATAATTGGGATAAATAAGGTGAGTATGAATACAAAGTGAAAAATCCAATCCGATTACGGGGCGAGTACAGGTATAGGGTTACCCACCTCGATTATTTATATACATAAAAAATAAAAATATATAGTAGATATATATATAATTTATGTAAAATACACATAAATAAATATGTACATATAAAAATTAGATTGTATTATTGACGTATTACTAATTTTAGTATATGATATTGCCATTACATTTTTTTTCCTCTTTAAATTCATATTTCTTTTTATTTTTTAAATTATTCAAATATTTTTTTTAATTTTTTATCAGAGAAGGATACCCATGGGTACTCGCCTACCTGTGCAAGTAATACACTAACCTGTCCTGCCAACTTAAACGGGTAAATGAGGCAGGTATAGGTTTGATTCTTCTCCGTGAGTACGGATACAGGATAGCTATACTCACCCCGAATCTGACCCGTTGCCATCCCTAGTCATAAGTTGTCCTTAAATTTGATTTTTTTCCACAGTCTGGCCTGAACTTAAGAACATATGAGAATGTTTAGATTTGTTCTGGAGGGAGTTTGAAGATGATAATATGAGCAAGTCACTATCTTAGAACCAACAGTGTCACTAAGTCAAAATTCAGTCATATTTTAACTTAAGTTGGAATTGCCTAACGCAAAGGAAAAATCATACATGTATACAAACTATAGAAAAACACATGATCACATCATGAACATATTAGAAAAGTAACGTATTTAGGTTTAAAATTTTTTTTAAGTGAGGATAGTTTCACAACCATAGAACATGCATATATCATATACAGGATCATGTATAACATAGATCAAATCTAGATGCATAAACCCTAGATATGAGATTAGAGTTTACCCCTTATAACAGGCTCCTTCTTGATCTCTGTATTGATGGTAATCATATCTCCAACTTTAGATCTTCTTATCTATGTCTTTTGCTCTTGGTTAATGAGGTAAGTAGGCACCAAGTTGAATCCTCTGTTAGAGAAGGATCAAGAATATCTTATTGATCCTTTGGAATACCGGAATATGAAATAAGACTGAGAGGTTGCAAGAAACTTTTTCTCTCATCTTCTCTCAACCTTTGGCCGAATTTCTCCTCTTTTTCTTTCCCTCTATTACGCCTGTGACACTAGTTGTATTACTGTATAGTATTCTCTCTCATATATCTTATATATACAGGGCCAAAAAATGCTAATCCTAGTCCCACTAGGATTGGGTTGTTCTTTAATTTGGACTTTCGGTATATTTTTATAAATATATCCAACTCATGTAACTTATTTTTAAAAATATCAATTTCTGTGTAAAATAATTATTTTGCACAGTTTTATAAAACTAATTTCATAAATACTACAAACTAATTAACGAACTTTGTTGAGCTAGACAAGAGGCCTAATGGATCCAAATAATCTAAGCTCCAATAGTATGATAAATAAGTAATAACTCTTATTATAGCATTTATACAAATACTATTAATAAAAGGGATACTCTACTAAAGACCTTATACTGCACTCTTAGATTAAATGTCATGTCCTTTATAGAGATTCAATCAAATAATCTTGATTAACAGATCTATATAGTATATTCTATACCACTTATATAATCCTTATACAATGCCGTAGTTGGATAGGTGAAACTACCATAATACTCTCCAATACATATTTACTTTTAAGTTATCATCATTCTATCAATGAATAATATTGTCAATAATTTTATTCTTAATAGCCATTTAGACAAAATTATCAACCAATTCACAAAGTGAATACTAAGATCTTAGATTTAATTATTCCATAAATCTTGAAAGACCTTAAAGTAACATTAATGTATAATATCCTTAACTATTTGGTATTCCTATCAATTCATAAATATAATATGCTAGAGTTCACCTCTAATTT